>CM067480.1:34006241-34017563 GCA_034552555.1 Semaprochilodus insignis
GGAGAACCGAACAAGACAAGTACCGGTACCATGCAGCGGAAAAGCTCGTTCTCCCAGTTGTGGCTTTTCAGAGGTGGATAATTTGGTGTCTGATTGATGCAAGAATTCAATTTTTAATAAAAAAATCACCGACCACAAACAGGCAAACTACTCTGACATCTATTCACCTGTCATTGTTTTAAACGTAAATACACATGTACTGATTTTCACTAAAGAGGTGATGTGAAAAATACAGGTTACCAGACACACCGCTAACAATTGGCATTACCAGTAGACTCTTCCAACAAGTAGTGCTAGAGCAAACCGCTAACACCAGCATCACTATTAGACTCTTCTCCTCCAATGTAAACAAGTAGTGTAAGAGCTCACCGCAAACGTTAGCATTACCATTAGACTCTTATACTCCCCTGAAGACGACCCAAAATATGACCTGTGGAATCAGGGATGTGTGCAGTGGAAGGACGTTCAGTCCACTGACCTGCTGGCCGGTGAAGTTCATCATGGACTCCATGTTTCTCCCGTTAAAAATGTTCACCTAATAAAACAATGACAAGACGAGGTAAGAGGCGCGGGCTGAGTCCGCGGTTCCACCAAACTAGCCCTCAGAAGATCCGTGTACTCACATATCCCAGAGCTTTCTCCCCCCTAGGAACACCAGTGGCGTAATCTAGAGAGAACAGGGGGAACAGTGAATGGGTGAGGCTCCCGGGCAAGTACTGCTCATCTGCAGTAACAATAATTATAACATCATAATTAATATTTTATCAGTATTATTAACCTCTGCTGAGTTATTCAGCTGAGCGGTGCGCATTAAAGGGCCCATATCCCACATTTATCCTCCATGAGATTTACTTATAATGTTCGTGTGGTTTCATGAATGTGACTCATTTAGATAAGATCATTTACTGACTTCTCTTTACCCCTTAGCATGAAACAGGCTGCTACTGTTACTCTGCTTATAAGACACTAAGACACATTTTGTGACATCACAAAAGCAGTGAATTCAAAACAGGTTTTATTTCCATATACAGACTTTTGTTTAACAGTGTTAGCAATGTTTATTTACACAACTGCAAACTCTTTTAATCCTAAAAAAGTAAAAGAAGAGAAAATTTCAGTTTCCAAGATATGGGCCCTTTAATGTTTTAAAGGGCCCATATCATGTAAAAAAATAAATAAATAAATAAAAATAATTATTTAATTTAATATTAATTTAATTCATTTAAAAATGAACAAAACAGTTTGACATACTATGCACTGCACAGTTAGCACATATTCCATATGCTGCTTCAAAAACACTTAGTTTTGAATGGATCGCTTTTTTGTGATGTCACAGACGCTGACATACAGTATTTACTTATATCCACTTATTTGGCTACTATAACAACTTAGGCCCGCCCCCTCACTTTGTAGCTATAAGGAGTGTTCCAGCCAGCCCTCCGTTCTTATCCACTTAGAGGGCAGCCAATCAGAACAGAGCTAATTTGCCTTAGATCAGTCTTAAAGGCACAGTAATAAAAACAGCCTGCTTCATTCCAAGGGATAAACAGAGGTTGGAAAAATGGAAACATGGATAAAATGGATTATAGCTTACTCACACAGACTATAAGTGGCCCTCAGATGGAAAAATGAACACAAGCAGATAGCAGTAAAGTAGCATACGGGCCCTTTAAACAAACGAATAGGTTTCATACGACGCTGCTGGACCTCTTACCATCCACGCCGTCCTGGTTAAAGTCACCGACTGCCACAGAGTACCCTGGGAAAGACAAGGGGATGATCATAATGGGGACGTTACGGGTGACAGCCTTTTCCAGGGGCCAAAGTGCCCACCGACCCCCAAAGCCAATAACAACCACAGAACCTGTCGACCTTTTCACAGTCGCTTCCTTGATTTTTCAGCTTCACTGTGGGTTAAAAAGGGTTCAATTCTTTCACTCCAATCTGTTCTGCCTGTCCAGCACGCTGCGGTTCTGTGTTTATTATTTCTGGACTCCCAAAAACTACTCAGTATCATTCTCTCTCTTTCCTTGTGGTGAGAACGAGAAGAGGAAACAGCTGCAGCTGATAAGCTGAGTTACAGGACTTACACCAACGAAGAAGAAGAGAGGCTGTATTTGAAATACCACACTACTATACCGCACACTGTACACTTCAGTAGTATGTACTGGACACTGTATACGCCCCCTGTGTGTAGTACACAGTACAGTAACAAGTTACAGTACAGTACAGTACAGTGTAGTATACTAATACAGTCACATGACCAGTTACCTCACATTTACCTCAGAGCTGTTATTACTGTATCCACTGTTTAGAGCTAGCTGCTGCTAACGCTGCTCAGTTCACCTGAAATACGTTTAGCCTAGCTGTTAGCTCCCCTCGGCTATTTCACTCTAAAACTGATCCTCTAAAGCGAGTTCATCTTTTATTAATCTTCAGACCTGTATATTTTAACTTTCTGAGGCTCATTCTGATGAACACACACCCCACAACAATCACTAAACCCACATTTATACTACAAGTTGGCTGCGTTTGGCTCCCCAGTGTTAGTCGCCGCCATTTTCTCTGGCTGAAGCAGGCTGAAAGTAGAACACCACCCAGGTATCTTCAGTGCACTACAGATCTTCAATTTGCTCACATACTACATACTACATACTACTTTTAGGCAGATTTAGTACATGAGTAGAATGCAGTATGCCATTTTGAACACGGCCAAAGTTGGGTGCCAGTGGGCTCTAATGTTAGCTAGCTATAGCTAGCGAACCTAGCTAACATTAGCTCCCACTGGTAAACACCAAACTGGCCCTTTGTGGAGACCCCTGACTAGAATGCGGGTTTTATAGGGTGTTTCTTGCTATGAACCCACATCTTCATGTTCCGGTTGTTAGCTGTTTTATGTGCTGTCCAGCTAAAGCTAATATAGCTAGCCTTAGCCTTATGATCAATATTTATTGAGCTACACATACAGAAGTCTGTCTCTCAGTATGGCGTCGGGCCGCCATGTTTGCTAACCCAACATGCCAGACGTCTCGGCATGGAGCTGTAGAGGTTCCTAATGGTGTCCTGTGATAATCCATCCCATGCAGCTTGAATATCCTCACACAGTTCCTGCAGATGGTGCGGTAGGGGTGGAGGTGGACGGACACCAGGCCTTCTGGACGTGTGACGTGTGACAACAAACTGTTCATCTTGGTGCTGACCACGGTGCCTCCACACACGGATTCGTTGGTCGTCTCCACCAAGACTAAAGCGGGACTCGTCACTGAAGATGACCTGCTGTCATTCTGGGTCACTCCATGACAGTCTGGCACGACACCATTGCAGTCTTTGGTGACGTTGACATGGGGGGCATCACTGCTCGCTGAATGTCCGTAATTGTGGCTGTTGGGTCAGTCAGGTTGGGTCAGGGCCATCCCGGCTTACATCACATGTGCGTGCAAGTGTGAAACTTGAATCATTAGCATGTCTCACGATGTCAAACCCACCCACCAAGTTTCATTCCTGTTGGTCGATTCCTTCCAGGTACAGCTGTTCTTTTGATGATGAGTGTAATTTGCTAGACTGAAACGTGCCAGTTGGCCTTGTCCCCCTACTTAAACCCATTTTAAAGCCTTTTAATCGACATCATTGTCCAGACTGTCCACATTAGCTGTGGCTGAGCAGAACAAATGGTTCAGTCATGGTGAGACAAAGTGTTCAAGAAAACCAAAAATGTTATGAACGAGATCCCTAAAGCACAGAAACGGCCAGCGCGCCCCGACACGCCAACTTACAACCCCTCCTGAACGAGCTTTCAGAGTAAATTACCACATCACTCACTGTAATGGCAGAGGACTCAGGCAGGGAGGCTTACCCAAGTAGCTGTCATCATACTGGGCGCTGGCCGACTTGGTGGTCATCTGGTTGCTGTAAGGTGTGTTGAACTTATCACTGATTCTGGAGATGACTTCAGAAATGTCGTCCGATATCAGCTGACCTGATGGGAAAAACAGGGCATAAGCAGGCATCAGAACACTATGACTCATTTGTACTTGTTGTGCTATTAATAATCAAATATTTATGATTTTTAATGAAAACTTGACTGAAACACTACGAGCTGGTGAAGAAAGCCCCACGGATGAGCCACAGCTTTCACAGCGAGTAGCATAAAACAGTAATCTGGGGGTTCATGACCAATCCGGCAACCCAGCGACAAAGAATGAACGTGCATACTTTATAATAATATGGAATATGGAAATTAATTTACTGTTTGCAAACAGGTTAATAACCAAACTGTTGGTTAGTTGGCCCAAAATCTTATCTGAGATCTGCTGACTGTGAAGACCATAACATACAGCTAAAAGACAACAGTGTAACAGCTAGGGCTACAGCGAATATGCAAAGTTGATAATTCCATGGTTTCCAGAATTCCATAATTAAGATACAGACCATCTCCCCGATCAACACCCCTGATTTGACTGATTTGAGCAGCTACCCGGACTGAAACCTCCACTGCAGACCCGCTGTTTTCATAGCAAGTTGCATATAACATTCTAACCTAGAAGACCCTGAACAACCTGGCAACCCTGAACCAGTGACTGAGGATGAATGCATCATCATTTTGGTTAACCATCACTAGTGAAGGAGAGACCATGCATCAGATCATATATCATTAACATGTTTAACCTCCTCAAAATCACTGCAATCACAGCTTGCTAGGCCCAAAATCCCCCACAGATGGAGATCTGCTGACTGTGAAGGCCACAGCGCATGACCCAAAGCTAAAAGGGAAGCAGTTTGGCAGCTAGAGCTAGAGTAAATATGCAAATTTGCTGAATTACACAATTAATATAAGGGTAAACTTTCTGATTTCATTGATTTCAGCCAAACCCGCTGGACGGGCAAGTCACCTGACTGAACAACTATGAGTTAACGAGGAAACCTCATAGCAAGTAGCATATAACATTCTAATCTAGGAGACCCTGAACAACCTGGCAACCCTGAACCAGTGACTGAGGGTGAATGCATCAGTGGTGAGAGCTGCAGGAGAGCACATCAACAGCACTTCAACCACCACCACCATCATTTTGGTTAACCATGTATCAGATTCTGTATCATTACCGTGTAGAACCTCCTCAAAATCACTGCAATCACAGCTTGCTAGGCCCAAAATCCCCCACAGGTGGAGATCTGCTGACTGTGAAGGCCACAGCATATTACATACAGCTAAGAGAAAGCACCATGACCATCAGGCTTACCCTGAATATGCAAATTTGATGAATTACACAGTCAAAATAAGAACAAACTCCCTGATTAATACCCCTGATCTGACTGATTTCAGCCTGAACGCTGGGCGAGCAGGTAACTCTTCTACATATAGGGTGCATTATGTTTCCCCGAAGGCGGTCAGAGGACTGGTGGTCTAAAAACTGTCAGTGGCACATGCCCAGTGATGAAGGGAAAGAGGAAATACGCAGAGAACCACGGACTAGACTTCTTCCCAAAAGAAGAACCACTTCCCTCATATGGCACATCACCAGACAGACGGTGACCAGCGCACACAGACTGCTGCGGAAAGGGAAAACTATTATTACCCAACACAGACGCAGAGGAGTATCCAAGCCAACCAGGAGCTGCACAACGCAGTACCGCCCTTATAATACCCCAGGCTGCTACTGTGAAACCCCTGCAGGCATCCTCAGGTGAACCAGGGGTCGCCACACTATCGCACACACCGTACAATGTGGCGTGCATATGATCAACACAACTCCTTTAATTCATTCAGAATAATTCAGGGCTTGTCGGAACAGTGCTGAACCAAATCTCAAACGGATCCCTCCGACACATGTGGTGGACTACACAGGTGCCAACATCAGACACACAGCCCTCTTAGCTTTACCCCCCCCCCTCCAAATTACATGCTTCAAACTGCCCCTCTCCAAACTGTATGTATAAACTGCCCCTCTCCAAACNCAAACTGTACGTATAAAACTCCCCCTCCAATCTGCCCCTCTCAAAACTGCCCTCTCCAGATTGCCCCTCTCCAAACTGTATTTATAAACTGCCCCTCTCCAAACTTTTCATCTTTAAGCCTAGACTAAATTAGATAAAAGAGCCTCAGCTCACCTTGCCAGTAAAAGCTTCCAGGTCCTCCAACGACGAGCCGCTTATTCTAAAGGAGAAAGAAAACCACAATCAACCAAACGGTACATCAACCAAACGGTAAATCAACCAAACGGTACATCAACCAAACGGTACATCAACCAAACGGTAAATCAACCAAACGATCACAGACCACATTCAAACCAGCTGTGGATTTAAACACACTGCTCCAGCTATCTGTGTCTGAGAAGTTCCTTTTTTAGTTGTGAGAGCTGTAACTGGTCCGACACCTTCACAGCTGTCTGTTCAGGTTCCCTCACTGAACGTTAGATCTACCTGCTGGTCTAAACAGCCAGCGTGAAACACTGAAACAAAGGAGGGCTACATCTGCTGCTTTCTACCATCAGACAGACCACATCTGCACCATTCTACGGTGCGGATGTAAACCAGGCAGCGATGTGGAAACTGTGGGCAGCACATTTGTTTAGTAAGACCAAAACCTTTTAACAGTTTCACTCTGGCCTAAGATCATCTGAGGAGTGGACTTCAGCA
Source organism: Semaprochilodus insignis (assembly GCA_034552555.1). NCBI lineage: Eukaryota > Metazoa > Chordata > Actinopteri > Characiformes > Prochilodontidae > Semaprochilodus > Semaprochilodus insignis. Next base: position 34,012,875 of record CM067480.1, read on the forward strand.
TGTTCTCCTCACAGCTGAGGCTTCCTCTCTGACTCAACCTGAGCTTTAATTCTGCCCGCTCCTCCCTCACTCAGACGGGCCCTGAAGCTCCCTTTAAAGACTGTAAGATTGTTAGAGGAGGGCCATATGACCATACATAATCATTCATCCGTTTATCTCCTAAGCCGTTTATCCTTCTGGATCACAGGGTGGTGCTGGAGCCTATCCCAGTGCTCACCGGACAGAAGACAGGAAAGGGCAGACACACATACAGCAGCAGTGTCTCTCAGTATGGCGTTGGTGTCCTGTGATAATCCATCCCATGCAGCTTGAATATCCTCACACAGTTCCTGCAGATGGTGCGGTAGGGGTGGAGGTGGAGTGACACCAGGCCTTCTGGACGTGTGACGCGTGACAACAAACCGTTCATCTTGGTGCTGACCACGGTGCCTCCACACACGGATTCGTTGGTCGTCTCCACCAAGACTAAAGCGGGACTCGTCACTGAAGATGACCCGCTGCCGTTCTGAGTCACTCCATGACAGTCTGGTACGACACCATTGCAGTCTTTGGTGACGGTGACGTGGTGTTAAGGACAGTCGTGGTAACGGTCTGTGTGCACGTAGTCCTGCGTGGTGCAGCCGTCTGCCAATGGTGCTGCACCACCAGGATGACTCATGGAGGACATCACTGCTCGCTGGATGTCTGTAATCGTGGCTGTTGGATCAGTCAGGTACAGAGATAAGGCCCGTCCTTGCTCGGCCACTCATGTGTCATAAGACTTTGAGACGTTTGGGGGTCCTGGAGGTTAATTAACAGGTCCTAAGTTGACTTTCTGGGACCAGCCTGGAATTTAGACTTAGAGACATTTTGGGGGTCCCGTGTTTATTAACAGGTCCTAAGTTGGTTTTCTGGGACCCCCTGGAATATAGACTTTCGGGGGGTTCTAGAGGTTAATTAACAGGTCCCGCCCCCCCCCATCTCAAGCATTACATGTATTTTGCACCTTGTAATTCAGTACAGTGTCCCACCTGTGATTCTGAACACTGCTTTTCCAAACCTTCAGTTCCATCCCAACCCTGATAGCTCGCAAGCTAACTCAGTCACCACTTACCAACTTGGTCACGGTCATTTCACAAGCTGATAAGAACTGCAGCTTCCTATCGTGACTGAGGGTTTACCATGTTTGTTCAGACCAGACTGTGTCAAGATGTTGATTCTGTGTAAACTCATTCAGTGTATTTACTTTCACACTCCGCCTCCTCTGACTGAGCCGAGACTTCAGATTTGGAGCTCCTACCTTTATAATGTCAGCACTGAATCCTGCCTGGCAGAAGCCCTGACCTTCAGGCGTGGTTAAAGCTGCAGAGAAACACATATACGTTAAGGTACACACACTCACACCAACGTGCACCAACACGCACAACAATGTACAGCAACAGGGACTCATGTAGGAAAGCCCCGTGCTGATAAAGCTCAGACAGAGGAACTGAGTCACACACTGACCTATCAGGTGACTCAGTGACCAATTACTCAGCAGGTACTGTGCACAAGTCACTCCTAACAACCACCCGGAAGACCTGGTAGACCCACCAACCCACAGTGTCCCTCATCAGATCAACAGCACTTTCATTTCTGAGAGAGAGGAGAACATTAAGCTCCACTCCTGCTTCAGATCTCAGAACATCCACAGGTGTCTCTGTCCACCCTTGTACCGCTGTGAGAACACACTTCAACACTACGGAGGTCTGAAAGGAGGAGTAGCTGTTCAAGAAGCTCCTCACTGAGAATAGGAGAGTCCAGACACATCCAACAAAGAAGCTGCTGCTGGTGTTCTCAGAACAATGGACCGACCACCCCAGAGTCTAGAACCTCAACACCACTGAATGTTTTTGGGGTTATTAGGATGGTGAGAAGAAGCAGAAGATGCTAAACCAGCTACTAAGACTGAACTTTGGAGGTGAAGTAATGAAGGTCAAGTAATGAAGGTCAAGAGCGGACAATGGGGGGCTCTGATTTTTGCACAGTGCTGCAGATGTAGATGTAGCTCAGACAGCCTAAGGTCACGTTTGCTAGCTGGACGACACCACGCCTGCACCTTCACGCTCAATTCCTCAATCATAAAGGAGGAGGTACGCCCTTCGCCTGGAGTTATGATCTTTACCTGAGCGGCAGGGCGAGTACTCCACCACTGTTGATCCCTTCTTCAGGAAGCAGGTCCCAACAGGCTCGCGTTCCTTCAGCCCGTACGTGCTCCACTGATACAGCGGGGCACACGCCTGCACACGACCAACACACACACACACACACACACGAAGTACATCATTACTCACAAGTCATTTACAGCAGCAGACAGGTGGAAGGACACCTGGCAGAACACAGGCCATCATTTCAGAGACGGCCTGGTCTGAAGGCTCATGGCGAAATCCTCAGGGAGCCCAAATCCTCTGTTATTAAGGGCTTAAGACGAAAACAGAGTCATTCAGAGAGGTTTGGTGTGACAATGGCTCAATCTATAGGAACTTAAGAGTCAGATCTGTTCACAGTGGTGGTGAAGGTAACCAGACGTCCCCCTCTAAAAGCTCCCCCACGGAAAGTTCCGACATGAGATGGTTCTGAATACGCTGCCTGATGTCTGAGACGCTGTTTATGATCGTTTGGAGAAGATTTCAGCCTTAAACTCCATTCATGGTGGAGGGATACATGCTGCAGGGAACCGTGAGGTGAAAAAAATAGTCCCCCAAAGAAAACTTACTATTTCCAGGTTTTCCAGATTTTCCCCATCATCAACATTCCATATAACACTCACTGTAGGTTCACTGGTGGTTTAGTCAATAACAGGGTTACACCAGCACCAATACTGGCACCCAAACCCAGTATTGGAATGGGCCGAAGGCTGCTTACAGTCAGTTACAGTCAAGATAATTCTAGTGGGAATGAACGTAGGGGAGACATGCAGTGAAACTCAGGACTCTACAGGTAGCAACAGTCTTTTGTCTTGATTTAGCCTTTAGCTAGCATAGCAGCCCGCTAGCCACACCTGCAGTGTATTTCAGTCAATCAGCTGCGCCTTGCAGCAGCAGGGTAAAGTAACGCAGGACTCTAGAGGCATCAATAGACTGTTGTCTTGGTTTAGACTTTAGCTAGCACAGCAGCCCGCTAGCCACGCCTGCAGTGCATTTCAGTCAATCAGCTACACCGTTTAACGTCAGTTAATGGAACCAAATTTTTTTCCCCAGCAATTATGGGCCATTTCTGTTGTTTCATTCATCATGAAATTTTCGCACCGTGTAAACAGCAGCTCATTTGATCAAATGACGCACAAGTTTTTTCTTTGGACAGCAAAAAATATACACACACATACATATATAGTAAATGTTATTAATGTAAGAGTAAGGCCCAATCCCGTTTCTTACTTTCACCCCTACCGCTTGTTTTCGAGTGTAACCCTCCCCCTTGAAACTGAGTCACAAGGGGTAGCGGTCGGGAGTTTTCAAATTTTCCCCCTTATGAAATGGGACCACCCTTCAAGAACCGGGTATGTCATCTATTTGTTGCAGTCACTGGGTGAAAAACCCAGAACGTTCGAGCACAACAAAAAACTACATGACTTCATTAACAGGCTGCTAGCGGTGCTCTGTAGGCGACCCTGCCGGTCTGCAGTGACAGCAGAGGAGGGTGGAGTTCAGCTCCTCACTGCTCAAATACATTTAGGGCATCATATGACCTCAAAGAGGCGGATGACCATTATTTATCATCACCACCAAGAATTCTTCAGTGGTATGAAGTTGAACTGAGCTTTTTAATCTCCAGCTTCATGATCAAATTTCCCCTTTCCACCTTAAATGGTGCAGCAACCTCAGATTCCAGAACGTAACGGCTGCACCATTTAAGGTGGAATGGGAAAGTCCGCTAGGTAGCGCCGAGACATCAGCGTATTACTAGTGATTTACACATGTAAAGAAGAAAATGACCATAAAACACTGTTACCATGGTGATCTTACAGTACAGCGGCTTTTAACAGAACATACTCTGTTTATGGGTCTCTCTGGTCGCTTGTGCAGCCATCTTTGCTGATGATTCGCATTCGGAATTCTGGGAATTTTCTCCTAACACTCCGTTTGGAATGTGCCGGGCCATGTAGCCCTAACACTTCACCCTACCCCTCCATCTCAACAACAATCGGGGTAGGGCTACATGTTAGGGGGCAAGGGGTGAAATGGGATTGGGCCTAAGTATCGATCTGTCTGTATTGAACTCTGTATTGGCTGATACTCAAAGATCAGGCATCGTATCGGAGGGAAAATTAGATTCGGTGAATCTCTAGTACATACAGTGTCTATATGTGTGTTGAAGACTCATTGACCCCGGGTTCCCACCGCCACCACCACCACCACCACCACCATAAAGAATCAAACGACGGGACGGGAGAAGGACCGATGAAGAACTGCTCTTACCAGACAGACTGAATATCGGTTGATTGATTAAATCAGTGTATATATAATCATTACTTGTAAACCCGGTTATTACAGCATGGACCACGAGTGTACACAGACAGTCGAGCGCGCTCACCAGGATGTGTTCTCCATCAGAACGAACTGTGGCACCAAACCACTGATTGGACTTGAACTCCATCTGCATGCCATTCTCACGCCGGTCATCTGAGAGAGAGAGAGAGAGAGAGAGAGAGAGAGAGAGAGAGAGAGAGAG
>CM067480.1:34018063-34032430 GCA_034552555.1 Semaprochilodus insignis
TATATATATATATATATATATATATATATATATATATATATAGAGAGAGAGAGAGAGAGAGAGAGAGAGAGAGCTACATAGACAGAGAGAGCTAGATAGACAGTCATATTGCCCAGCCCTAATAATGTGCATTTCGTTTTGGAGCTATTCCTAGTCACAGTTATTACATAATTATAATACCTAAACTCAGTCATTCTGTGTGATTCACAGCTGTTTAAGACGGCCGTGGATGTTTTACACAATGTTAAATGTTTTCAAAAAATAAATTAATTCTGAATTAAATTCTCTGCTTTTGCACATCCTGTAAAAATGTGGTCTAGACAGATTTCAGGCTTTGAGACGACGGTGACTAGAGCTTTTGGCTATACGACATACATGTGTCCACATTGTGGAATCTTAATTTCCAGTGATCTGGAAGTTCAGTGTTCATTAAAAAGGCCCTTTTTCATCATAACCTACATGCACTGTTACACTATGATTAGTTATAGTTGAGTCGAGGCATAATAATACGGGGTTGTGCCTGAGGCCTGATGATTACTGCTGCTGTACAGTTCAGTGTTTCAGTTTAGCACACTAACACACCTGATTCAGCTTCATGAGGTTAGCGCTAGCGCCGGAAAGCTGGGAAAACTCTAAACTGTGCCGCCACTGCTGGAGTAAGACTGAGAAATGCTGCTCTCCTGCACTGACTTTCAACCGGTTGGAGCTCTCGCTGTTATCAGAGGTTCCAGTTAAAGTAGAGATTTGCAGTAATTAGTGAAATAATGACAAAACAAAGGAAAGATAAACACGTGAGACGAGAGAGTCCAGCTGAACTGAAATGAGAGAACGTTATGAAATGATTTGCAGTGCTTTTGGACATTTTCGAAGTGCTGGTGCCGAGTGTGGTCTTTTTCTTCTTTGCTGGTTTTGTTTTGTGGGGATATTGTATTTTTAGAGGTACTTAATAATATATTGCTTAATGGTCTAACCAACATCCTGCCATTCTTCCCTGTTGATTTCACGTTTCCGAGGTGAAAGTAGTATTTAATGTACAATGTAATTTCCGGTGTCACTGTTCTTCTTAATGCTTCATTTTTAATTTTGAAATAAGCATTTTTTTTTGTTCTTTTCTCTTCACTCCAGAGCAGATTAGTGCCAGTTTCCCCAAATTTCTATATTCAAATTTATATTTTCCTAAGAAATAATAATAAAAAAATATTCACTGATGCACATTTGCCCATATAAAACCGTGTTTATATACAGAAAGTGTCATGGCCGATCCAGTTTGAAGTACTGGAATGCTTTTTAACAGAATTCTGTATAAAGGTTTAACATTTTTGCACGGCCTATAATTTTTACATTGAGAAAAAAGAAAAACGTGAAAAGAGAATTGAAGAAAAGTACAAAGATACTGAATTTTAATCAGTCGCATCTATTTTTTATATAGAAAAAAGCTTAAATCTACACGTCAATGATGGCTGTACATGCTTTCTTTGTTAAAAGTGTCATTTGTAGCAGTTCACTTTCTTTTAAAGGTAATAAATGAACACGTTATGTGTTTTTTTCCCCCATTATTTTAGTGCAAAACATAATGCAAATTTAAAAACTAGAAATGCGGTGATCCTGGCCTTTGTAAAACTACTACAGTGGTATGTAAAAGTTAATTGCTGATTTTCCAGGTTAAAATAAGTCAACACTTCTCTACAGATGTACAATTTAATGCACAGTTTCTGTTTATTTGCTGAATTTAACATTGAGGAAAATTTACTACATACAACGTGGGCTGTGTGAAAGTTCAGGCACGTGTTGCGTTGTATGTTTCGTTGCCAGCCCCTGTAAAGGACGTGTTCATTTATTTTTATGTAGAAAATCAACTAAATTTAGGGTGTTCAAACTTTTGCGTATGACTGTTTTATTGCATTTGGAAACACGAGGCTGAAACTATTTGCTGAATATTACTTCTTCTACTGTAAACGCCTTTAATGCTTGACCTCTTACTGTTCACATTAGGCCGGGTTTTTATTTTTAGATTGGTCTTAAGTTTGTTGGCGAGTATACTGTAAGTCACACTCCTGCACAACGAGAGTCACCTTTTTATAACGTACCTGTTTTTATTATTGGTGTATTATTGTCTGTATGAATTTACCCATATTGGGTTTCAACAAACACGAGGTTGGAATTCACATTTTCACCACATTTCAATATTCCGCTTCCACTTCAGTCTGATCGCTTTCTGTCCTTTTTTAAGTTTAATTATTAACTTTAAGAACTTACCAAACGGGTTTCTTGAGCACAACATCTGTTATTTCTAGGGCTAATCAAAGCACTGGTAAAATGATTCTTGTCCACAGCATCTTCAGCGGTCACCATTGTGTCTATTTGGTCATTAGTATTTGGAGCTAATATGATATCAGGTAATACGGTATGTTGACTTACATAACTGAAATAAATGAATATATTGATTTTGTTTAGAGACGTTTTGGCGTTCTTTGTTGTATTTTTTGCATGATTAACACTGTTATTTATGCAGTTACAGTGTCAACTCACCTTGAATATACTGATTTCCATGATGTATTTTCCTTGAAAACAATTCAAAACTTATAATGAATTCATGCAATTTCAACACTGTGGTACAATGAATGTAGGCTATAAATCACATCTTAAATATTAGGTTTAACTGCTTGTAAAAAACTGCTCGTCTGTATAAGTACTTAAAACTACTCCTTTCTGAACTATTAGCCTATAAAAGTACTTAAAACTACACTGTCATCAACTACTAGTGTTTAAAAATCCTTAAAACTACTCTTATGTTAGACTGCTAGCCTGCATAAACCTGCTTAAAACTACTTTTTACTAAACTACTAGCCTGTCAGAATGCTTACAACTACTCTTACTGAACGACTAGCATGTAAAAATGCTTAGAACTACTTTTTACTGAACTACTAGCCTGTAAAAATGCCTAGAACTGCTTTTTACCGAACTACTAGCCTGAAAAATGCTTAGAACTACTTTTTGCTAAACTACTAGCCTGTAAAATGCTTAGAACTACTTTTTACCGAACTACTAGCCTGTAAAATGCTTACAACTACTTTTTACCGAACTACTAGCCTGTAAAAATGCTTAGAACTATTTTTTGAAAACTACTAGCCTGTAAAATGCTTAGAACTACTTTTTACCGAACTACTAGCCTGTAGAAAAGCTTAGAACTACTTTTTACCGAACTACTAGCCTGTAAAAATGCTTAGAACTGCTTTTTACTGAACTACTAGCCTGTAAAAATGTCTGGAACTACTTTTTACCGAACTACTAGCCTGTAAAAATGCTTAGAACTACTTTTTACTGAACTACTAGCCTGTAAAAATGTCTGGAACTACTTTTTACTGAACTACTAGCCTGTAAAAATGTCTGGAACTATGCTTCACCTTTATGTACTACCATGTAAAACGTGTTGACTATTCCCACTTTTTCAGTGTTTTGTGTTAAACACACAGACGGTATGGACAAATGTAAGAAGCAGTAACGGCTTCTGTTAGATCAAACCTGCATCATCATCATCATCATCATATGAAGGTGTATGTGTAAATCTGAAAACTTGCCCAGGAGACTAGTTTTCTGCAGTTTAGGACTTTATTACAAAAATTAAAATCACTGTTAATGAACATGTACACCGTTTTCCTCCTGCAGTGTGCATTGTATCGTACTGCAGAAGCGCTGTGCTGTTATTGTACTCCGTTAGAGAGAGAGGAAGACTGCTGTGTATTGATGTGTTACTGTGTATCGGTCAGTAAGAAGCTCAGGTCATTCCCAGGGTCATATTCGGTGGTCGGCTTCCCCCTGAAAAAAGGTCAGAAATGACATGTAAACCGCAGCTACAGGCTGATCATCAGAAAGCTGTTCATCCTCCAATACATCGTGGGGTTATCACATACATATTCCTTATATGGGAAGTGTGTATTGGTCCAGGTCCAATAGGATACAATATATGGTTTTGTATAGAACCAAAAAGCTTACACGGACCCCTTTTGATGCTACGCAGAACCCTTTTTAAATATATAGAATCAGCCGGCAGGAATGAAACTTGGTGGGTAGGTTTGACATTGTGAGGCGTGGGAATGAATCAAGTTTCACACTCGGCTGTGCATGTGGTATAAGCAAGGATGGGCCTTATCTCTACTGTGTAAGTCTGTATGAGGTCGTCCTGTTGCGCATGCTTTCCGTTCTGACTGGCGCTGTTGTGTTGGTAGCATCTTCTGGAAGTGAAGTATATACCTCAGAGAAGAGTTCAAAAGCAATTCCAGCAGTTGGAAGAGTAGGAGAGGAGTCACATCGCAGGGCTCTGGGAAGCGGGATGATCTTATCAACGTATTGCGTGACATAGCAGTCGTACGAATACTACCACAGCACACCGTTTGTGGGAGTGGATAGAAGAAGGCACGCACCAGAGACATGAAGGACCCGAGAGACCTACATGAACCATGGAGAGAGAGAACTGATGGATTGTCCGACATGAGCCGAGTGACCCAACAGCCACGATTACAGACATCCAGCGAGCAGTGATGTCCTCCATGAGTCATCGTTAGTGCAGCCCCATTGGCAGACGGCTGCACCACGCAGGACTACATGCATGCAGACCGTTACCACGACTGTTCTTAACACCACGTCACCGTCACCAAAGACTGCAATGGTGTTGTACCAGACTGTCATGGAGTGACTCAGAATGGCAGTGGGTCATCTTCAGTGACGAGTCCCGCTTTAGTCTTGGTGGAGATGACCAACGAATCCGTGTGTGGAGGCACCGTGGTCAGCGCCAAGATGAACGGTTTGTTGTCACACGTCCAGAAGGCCTGGTGTCACTCCACCTCCACCCCTACCGCACCATCTGCAGGAACTGTGTGAGGATATTCAAGCTGCATGGGATGGATTATCACAGGACACCATTAGGAACCTCTACAGCTCCATGACGAGACGTCTAGCATGTTGGGTTAGCAAACACGGCGGCCCAACGCCATACTGAGAGACAGACTTCTGTATGTGTAGCTCAATAAATATTGATCATATCAGTCTAAATTTATCATCATGCAGCTGTTCTTTAGATGATCAGTATAATAAGGACTATACGCATCAGTCAACCTCATTATTTTATAATGTAAATGTGCCAGATTTAGCCAAATGGCTAATTTGCTCATTTCCTGGCCTGGCTGATGTTATTTAAAATGAATAGGCAATTTAAGACCGACAACAACACAATCACACGACACACCACATGATTAAATGTTACGCTGACAAATCTGTGTTTCCAGTAACCATGTTTTCAGTTATATGGAGGATAAACCAACAGTTTTAAGCCGTCTTGGATCAGAGTTCCAATCATGCGATGCATGGAAGGATAAAGACTACAGACTTCCCTAACAGTCTGCAATCACTGTTTGTAGTGGACCTAGCTGACCTATGTCTAACTGCACACCAATTCTTCTAGTACCGAAGAACCATTTACAAACCATTTCATATTTTATATACCAGTTCTAAAGCTTAAAACGACCCTGCTTAGCTAAAGTACTACACTGGAGGTGTCAATTTGTCAAGCCTTGAACGTTTTAGGTATATTTTCAATCCGCTTACAATTTGTCTTACATGTCCGTGTCCAGTTTGTTTGGCAATCAGTAATATATGGGAAAATCATGGACCATTTTTTTGACAATTCTGGACAATTTTTGGATATTTTGGCTGCCTCTGTAGTAAATTCTTATTACCCAGATTATCTATCACTTTAGTAACAACTTTGATTGTTCATGGATTTATATAGCACTCCTTTACTCTGGAACCCTTAAAGAACCGTCTTTTTTAAGATTGCGGAAAAAGCCAGGAGGACGCTCCTACTTCTTGTTGTACAATACTGGGTTCATCCGGAATTCAACAACGAGATGTTTGGCATCTACGGCCCCCCCAAAATAATCAACATCTGGTTTATTTCACCACTCCAAAGGTTGGGAATATTGAACTTGACGGAAAGTTCCACTCATCGTTGCGGTCTGTGGTACGCTACCGTTGGCAAGGGGCGGAATGTTCTGTCAGGGCTCCATTGAAAACAAAGGAATATCGGCTTTGCCAACATGTGGACGCAGCATAACCATCTAGAGTTCTTACAGTCGTTTCACTAACAGGACCGGGACCACGTACAGGTAATCAGTGTGAACCTACAACCCAGCCAAATGGAGGCCCTTTCTATGACTGAAGGCTAGTCAAGTTAAACACACGTGCAGAAGAAGATGAGAACGTTTATATGAATGTGTTGGTTATTATTTTCATTGACTTCATTATTTATAGGAAAACAACGTCAATAACTCACTGTTTGGGACACGACTCATCAAAAGAACAGCTGCACCCAGAAGGAGTCAACCTACAGGTATGACACTTGGTGTGTGGGTTTGACATGGTGAGACATGCTAATGATTCCAGTTTCACACTCGACTGTGCATGTAACATGAGCAAGGACGGGGCTTATCACTGTACCAGACTGATCCAACATCCATGATTGCAGACGTTCAGCGAGCAGTGATGTCCTCCATGAGTCATCCTGTTAGTGCAGCACCATTGGCAGACGGCTGCACCACGCAGGACTACATGCACACAGACCGTTACCACGACTGTCCTTAACACCACGTCACCGTCACCAAAGACTGCACCGGTGTCGTGCCAGACTGTCATGGAGTGACTCAGAATGGCGGCGGGTCCTTATTGCCATATTGCCATATTGCCCAGCTCTGCTTTCAACACACTTGGTCTAAACGAGCTACGAGTCAGAACTGATGAAGGTAGTGTGACAGTCTGGGGGAGCTCGGAGAGTGAACTGATAAGGCTGATGTGTGAAAGGCGGAGGTGCTGAGGTAGTGTTTCAGATTCTGCTGTGAGTGGAGATTTTCGATAAAGCGCTGTCTGGTCGAACACCAGGTCCTGATAAGGTGAGAGATCTTTGCTCCCCGCTCTTTGCTCTGTGTGATGGTGCCGCCGAGTTACCTTTGGAACAGCCTGGCCTTTGTGGTGCCCAGTAGAGTGGCCTTGTTTCCCTCCACCAGAAGCATGGAGCCCTCTCTCAGACCCTGCAAGAACAACCTCACAGTCTTCACTCCTGCAGTCCAACATCACCTGCAGCTAAGAGCTCTCAGATGACCGTTACTTACCAGCACGCTCGGCGTGTTCAGCTCCTCGTGATACTGAATGATCCTCTGCTCCCGCGTCTCCTGCATGACACCGGGAACATATCAGATCAGGCGCAGTTCAGAAACTGAACATAATAGACCCACTCAGTCCAAACATTCTCAATTAATCATTCTCAGCACTGCAGTGACACTGACGTGGTGGTGGTGTGTTAGTGTGTGTGGTGCTGGTGTGAGTGGATCAGACACAGCAGTGCTGCTGGACACCTCAGTGTCACTGTTGGACTGAGAATCGTCCACCAACCAAAGCTATCCAGCACAGCAGCGTCCTGTGGGCGGCAGCGTCCTGTGGGTCAGCGTCCTGTGGGCGGCAGTGTCCTGTGGGCGGCGTCCTGTGCCCACTGATGAAGGATGAGAGGATGACCAACACTGCACTGTGTAGCAGCAGATGATCTATCGTCTCTGACTGTACATCTACAAGGTGGAGCAGCAAGGTAGGAGTGTCTAATAGAGTGGACAGTGAGTGGACACAGTGTTTAAACACTCCAGCAGCACTGCTGTGTTTGATCCACTCACACCAGCACCACACACACTAACACACCACCACCACGTCAGTGTCACTGCAGTGCTGAGAATGATCCACCACCCACATAGTACCTGCTCTGTGGTGGTCCTGTGGGGGTCCTGACCATTGAACAGTATATATATCCTCAACAGTGTGTGTGTATATATATATATATATAAAATCATCCACCACTAATGTCAGACTAGGTAGAGCTGGCCGGCTGTACTGACCCCCATGTGCCTGCTCTTGGGGTCCGCGTCCAGGTAGTGTGGGTTGATGTTGAATGGGACCAGGCCGATGGCGGAGAAGGTGGGGGGGTAAACGATGGGCATGTCGTTAGTGGTGTTGATGCTGATGGTGGCCACATTACTGCCCGCACTGGACCCCATGTAAGGAACTCCGTCCTATAAGCACAATCGCGAGATGCGTTTACATTCGTTACAGGACAACATATTCATATGTGCTGCGAAACTCATTTCAGACCATGTTTAAGAATTCTCTCATCTCTTCTCTTAACTCTATATTTTACGATAACGAGTTATTGTCATTTGTTTTATTAGGACCCTGCAATATTAATGTCATTATCACTGCCAGAAGAAATGCTGTTTACTCAATATCTTTATTTATATCATTGTCTCATGATAACGGACGTTTTATTGAGAAGATTTGTTATGAAAGCATAAATATCTTTAGAACACTGAAAATATCTTGTAAAAAAACAAAAAAGTAAAAAACCATGCAAACTTCAACATCAATGCAGTCTTATGATTAATAACACCTTTACTAGAGAAACAAAAATGAGTTAATATTAGCTATTATTATAGATATTCTTCTCAAAATCTCCAAAACTGTTACACAGTGCTTTGCAAAAAACATCTATTAATTTTTGTTATTTTATATACAATAATAACTTATACAGTGTGGATGTCAGTGCTTCTAACTATTTTTAAAGGTAGATTTCTGTTATACTCGTTTTTGAAGCATTTTAAGTTTTTATAACTAAAATGAAATGTGCACAATAAATAAAGGCATTTTATTAACATATATAATATATATAAATATGATATTAATTACATACAAAGTGTTTAATAACATGTCTATTACATTCTAGCTCTCCAGTCGTCTGACAGTGTTACAGTGAGATTAAACTCTGTTACTCCTAATAACCTAATACTGCATCATCTGACCCCCAGGGAACCTGGCACTTCACACAGTCTAGATCATCTGATGCGGTGTAGAACATGTAAAGCTGCATGTAGACCAGCCGGTCATACCACGTACTCACCTGAAGGACCCTTTTCTTAATCTCCGTCACCAGGTTGTGGTCGTAGAGAGCTTTCAGCAGCCGGAACGTGTTACCACCTCCTGATACACGCAGGAACAAAATCAAGTCTCATTAAAACACGATCAGCTTTAAACAGCGTCAGCTTTAAACAGCATCAGCTTCAAACAGGGTCAGCTTCAAACAGCGTCAGCTTCAAACAGCGTCAGCTTCAAACACCGTCAGCTTTAAACACCATCAGCGGTGTTCAAACCACACCTCTGGATACAACAACCTAAACCTAAACCTACACTACTGTAAACATGCCACTGTAAATGTACTACTGTAAACAAACTACNATGCCACTGTAAACATACTACTGTAAACATGCCACTGTAAACGTACTACTGTAAACATTCTACTGTAAACATACTCCTGTAAACATACTACTGTTAACATGCTACTTTAAATGTCCTACTGTAAACATACTACTGTAACCATACTACTGTAAAGATACTACTGTATACATAATACCGTAAACATAATGATGTAAAAATACTACTGTAAACATGATACTGTAAATACACTATTGTAAACCAAAACTAGTTTTGTTGCTGCACAGAACCATTACATTTTTACATTCTACATCACATAATACCATTTACATTTTGTTTCGTTCTTGGTGTTCTATAGTTTCAGTCTAGAGCTCTTTTCATCATTCTGCATGTTTCTTCATTGGTATTTACAGATTCCTAACTGGTTATGTTATACCTGTAAATGGTTGTGGTATTTAGAATCACAGACTCCTCGTATACCTGTATCTGGTTGTGTATTACTGTAAACAGTAGTTCTTTTTGAACAGCAGTGTAAATACATACCGATAAAAATCCCCTCAGCTTTCCGAACAGCCTCCACCGGGTCTGCAGCCTCATGAACACTGTCCACCTCATAACCTGCAGGACCACAGCACATATCAGACGTGGGAATAAAGAGACGTGATTTTTACTGCTGATTAAACAATAAACGATAAGATGAAAGTGTGTAGAAAGTCGAACCCAGAGTCTTCAGCTTATCCCGGGCAGTTTTAGTGTAGCCATCATGGTCATGTAGAGCATACGGAACAAACAGGATCCTCTTCACCTGCCTGAGACCACACGGCACATCTCATTAACACAACAGTTTTATCTATCTATCTGTCTGTCTGTCTGTCTGTCTGTCTGTCTGTCTGTGTGTCTGTCTGTTACTGTGGAGGAATTCGATAAGCTGATCTGTTTGAAGTGCATACAGACTGTCAGACGTGACCACAGGGCGTCAGACGTGCATACAAGACGTCAGACGTGACCACAGGGCGTCAGACGTGCATACAAGACGTCAGACGTGCATACAGACTGTTAGAAGTGCATACAGGGTGTCAGAAGTGCATACAGACTGTTAAACGCGTATACAGGCTGTTAGAAGTATAAACGGACTGTTAGAAGTATATACAGGCTGTTAGAAGTATAAACGGACTGTTAGAAGTATATACGGTCTGTTAGAAGTATAAACGGACTGTTAGAAGTATATACGGTCTGTTAGAAGTATAAACGGACTGTTAGAAGTATATACGGTCTGTTAGAAGTATAAACTGACTGTTAGAAGTGTATACGGTCTGTTAGAAGTATAAACTGACTGTTAGAAGTATATACGGTCTGTTAGAAGTATAAACTGACTGTTAGAAGTGTATACAGTCTGTTAGAAGTATATACAGTCTGTTAGAAGTATATACAGTCTGTTAGAAGTATAAACGGACTGTTAGAAATGTATACAGTCTGTTAGAAGTATAAACGGACTGTCAGAAGTATATACAGTCTGTTAGAAGTATAAACGGACTGTTAGAAGTATATACAGTCTGTTAGAAGTGTATACAGACTGTTAGAAGAATATTACAGAAGTTAGTCAGCAGTGAACTGCAGGTCCACCAGTCCTGATTCATTCCTCCTGGACAGTCCACTGACTGAACCCTCCACACAGAAGCGGACTAATCTGATAAAGTGATGATCTGTGTGACTTACTTGCCAAAGAACTGAGTGATCTGCTGCTGACAGTGCTCCAGATACCCTCCTCCATGCAGAGTGGAGTTGGACACCAGCAGCAGTCTCCTCTTCATGCTGACAGATGGGAGAAGGAGACCGGGGGAACCAGCAGGAACACCGAGAGGAGCCGAGTCAGCAGCAGGCGCGTGACCGACCAGAAGAAGGGCTGAACTTCTCTCTTTCCTCGGACTCTGACCTTTAGCTCCTGAAAAGTGTGTGGGGGGGTCATATCAGTCAGCGAAGCACTTTTACCCTGATAGTGTTAGGAGTTGTGAAATGTAGGAGGGTTTATAGATCAGAGAGCCAGGCGGACAGCTATTACCACACACCAGTAGGACACAGCACTGAAAGGTCTGAGGGTTTATTTATTTATTTATTTATTTATTTATTTATTTTATTTAAGTTTAAGTTATTTATTTTTTGGACAACCACAAAAAGGCATAGTGTTAGTTTATGATAATTTAAAAATACATGTAAACATACGCTATTTATTTATTATTTAAAATACATTTATTTATTATTTTTTGTTTGTCTGTTTGTCAGTGCGTAAAATAAATGCACACCGTAATGTAATACGCACGGGAATAATAATTGTTTATTTATTTTGTGGTCCTCAGCTGAGCGTGTATTGAGCTTCCGTGTCTTTTATTTTGCTCGCAGTCGTCGTCGTGCCCCGGATGTAGAGACCTGCTGCCGGTGAAAGATGGCGGACTCCGCGCTGCACGCTGTGATTTTAAAACTGCATGATGTCCAGGCGGTGAAGTTCGGACAGTTCAAACTGAAGAGCGGACTGACCTCTCCGATTTACTTCGACCTGAGGGTCATAATCTCACACCCTGACCTGCTCAGACAGGTAGAGAGAGAGAGAGAGAGAGAGAGAGAGCGAGAGCGAGCGCGCGCGAATGAAAATGCGAGTCAATGAATCAAATCAAATTTATTTATATAGCGCTTTTTTACAACTCATGTCTCAAAGCAGCTTTACAGAATGCGAGAAAGAGCAAGAAAGTGTAAATGAATGAATGAATGAGTGAGAGAGAAAGTGTGTGAGTCTAAGAGTGAGCGAGAGAGCAAGAGTGAAAGGATAAATGAATGCGAGTAACAGAGTGAGAGTGAGGGAGAGAATAAGAGTGTAAATGAATGAGTGAGAGAATTTGTCAATGAATGCGAGTAAGAGAGTAACTGAATGAGAGAATAAGATTGTAAATGGATGAGTGAAAGAGTGTAAATGATTGAAAGAAAGTAAAAGAAAGTGTAAATGAATGAGTGAGAGAAGAGGAAGTGTAAATGAATGAATGAATGAGTGAGTGAGCAATAGTGTAAATGAGTAAGTGAGTGAGCAATAGAGTGTGTGTAAATGAATGAGTGAGTGATCGAGCAATAGAGAGTGTGTAAATGAGTGTGCGGGCAATAGTGTGTAAATGAGTGAGTGAGCAGTAGTGTGTGTAAATGAATGAGTGAGTGAGTGAGCAAGCAATAGAGAGTGTGTAAATGAGTGAGAGAGCGAGCGAGAGGAAGTGGGAGACTAAAAGAGTGAGTTAGCTAGATAGTGTGTGTAAATGAGTGAGAAGGAGAGAGTGTAAGTGAATGAGTGAGAGAGACTGTGTGTGTGTGTGTGTGTGTGTGTGTGTGAGAGACCTTCGTATTTACTTTATTTTCCATGTGCTCTTTGTTTACTTTTGTTTTCTGTTATTGTGTACATTTTTTATTATTTATTTACTTGCACATTTTGATATTGATAGATAGATAGATAGACACTTTATAGATCCCGAAGGAGATTTATCAGCCAGTATCAGTTACATATACAGCACAGTGATACAGTAGAGTAAAGGGTGGTACAGTGTGAACAGTACCGGCTCAGCAAACAGTATTAACTATAAATCAGACAGTCAGTTACAGATCAATATATCTCAAAATCATATACCAGTATCACTGCAGACTGATAGACCAGTAGAAAATATGTAAATATGGATTAAGAGACCGCATAACATGCGGTTCAGTCCTCATCCGTCCTCTTCCCTCTTCCGGCCCCACTGGGAGGAGTTGAAGAGCCTGATGGCTCTCGGGACAAAGGATCTCCTGAGTCTGTCTGTGGAGCAGCTCTGTGACAGTAACCTGCCACTGGACTTGCTCCTTTTGTCCATGATGATAGTGTGCAGTGGGTGCCAACATCATCCATAATGGACAGCAGTTTGTGCCGTGTCCTTCTCTCTCTCACCTTCACCACAGAGTCCAGCTCCACACCAACCACTGACCCTGCTCGTCTGACCAGCTTGTCCAGTCACCTCTCGTCTCTCTTCTTAACGCTTCCTCCCAGCACACCACAGCATAGAAGAGACAGCTGGACACCACAGTCTGATAGAACATCTGCAGGAGCTTCCTACAGATGTTAAAGGACCCCAGCCTCCTCAGGAAGTAGAGCCGGCTCTTCCCCTGTCTGTACAGGATGTCTGTGTTGGCTGACCAGTCCAACCTATCATCCAGGTGCAGTCCGAGATACCTGTAGGTCTTAACCATCTCTACTTCCACCCCCTCAGTAGAGACCGGCTGTGTGAGTGGTCTGGCCCTGCGAAAGTCCACCACCGTCTTTTTGGTCTTGGAAGTGTTCAGGAGCAGTTTGTTCCTATGGCACCATGCCCCAAAGTCCTCCACCCGGCTTCTGTACTCCGTCTCCCACAGCACTGTACCCGCCACACTGGATCACCTACAGTCTAGAGCCAGGGACAGTTATCAGGTGGGTAGCAGAGGGCAGCAGCGGGAAACTGCAGCAAGCTGCTCAGATACAGAGGGTCCAGACCAGGGAGTGATGTACTAACAAGTTGTTATTATTATTATTATTATGATCCTTTTATTTATGTTTTTGTGTTTTTGTTTAGATTTTTCTTTCCATGTGTTTTATTTTTTTAATTTATATATATATTTTTTGTTGTAGTTTTTTACTTTTTTCTCGCAAGTGTTTTGCATGTGCTTTTATTGAGTATTAAGTTATTTTATTTTAGTTTTTGTTTTTATGTTTATTATTTTGCTTTTATTCTGTTTGATTTTCTTACACTAAGTTTATTTTAAAAATATTTCTGGTTTTATTTTATGTTCTTTTAGTTTCTTATGATTTATTATGTTGTTTTGTTCTAATTTCTTTACCCCCTTGTGCTTTTATTTTATAGTGCTTTTTGTGTGCGTTTGTTTTATTTTTTATTTTCTTGTTATTTTTATCTGTTTGTTCTTTTGCTTTTTGTCTTTTTTTTTATTTTTGCCTTTTAATTTCCTGTACTTTTTTTCGTGTTATTATTTATTATATATTATTTATTATTATTATTATTATTATTATTATTATTA
>CM067480.1:34052365-34066674 GCA_034552555.1 Semaprochilodus insignis
AATGTAGGGGTTAGGGTGCAGTGTAAATGTAGGGGTTAGGGTGCAGTGTAAATGTAGGGGTTAGGGTGCAGTGTAAGTGCACTACAGAGGACTGGACCTAAGGTGGTGGTTGTGTGTTGCATTTCAGCAGGAAGATGAGCAGAGAGATCAGATCAGACAGACGAAACACAGCTGGGCCTTCTCCACCCCTCTCCCTCCTCCCCCCACTCCCACTCCACCCTCCCCACACCTGCCCTTAGGCAAACAGAACACACACAGAGCAAACAAACACTCAACCGGTGTGTGGGCTAGGCTGCAGGGTGCTGGGTGCTGTGGAGGAGGAGGGGTTAAATCAATGAAACAGTATTTAAATAGTCTTTACTCTGCTCAGCCGTGCTCCTGTTAGGACGTTTGGAGATGTGAACCTTATTAAACGGCTATTAATATAAACGAGCGGGTTTTCTTAATGTGCCTGACAAATACCTGAATACACTAAAGAGAAAACTGATCTTTCAGGGAACAGCTGATAAAAGCCCTGAGCTGGACACTTTAACACCTACCTTGTACTTCTGCTAACTGGCCACTTTACTGGAAACACATACCTAGTACTTCCACTAATTGGCCACTTTATTGGAAACACATACCTAGTACTTCCACTAACTGGCCACTTTATTGGAAACACATACCTAGTACTTCCACTAAAAGGCGTCTTTATTAGAAACACGTACCTTGTACTTCCGCTAACTGGCCACTTTATTAGAAACACGTACTTGTACTTTTGCTAACTGGCCACTTTATTGGAAACACCTACCTTGTACTTCCGCTAACTGGCCACTTTATTGGAAAAAACATGCCTTGTACTTCCACTAACTGGCCACTTTATTAGAAACACGTACCTTGTACTTCTGCTAACTGGCCACTTTATTAGAAACACGTACCTTGTACTTCCGCTAACTGGCCACTTTACTGGAATTACCTACCTTATATTCCTCTAACTGGCCGTTTAATTAGAAACACCTCCCTTATAGTTTCACCAACTGGCCATTTTATTAGAAACACCTACCTTCTACTTCCACTAATTGGCCACTTTATTGGAAACACCTATGCAGGTGTACCATTAGAGACTGTGGTCCATCTGTTGCTGTGCTGTTTATCAGCCTCCATTCACTCCATTCATCACTGCTCTATTCAGAATGTAAATGGTCTTGATGAAGGACTAGAACAGATGGAATACAGTCTCTTAGCTGTACACCACCAAGGTGGAGCTACAAGGGGAGGTGGGGGGCGTTTCCATTAATATGGCCAGTGAAATTTATAACATAGTGCAGCATATAACACAGTGCAGCTGCACCACCAGATGGCGCCTCAGCCTTTGGCCCGAGCTCCACAACTCTCCCATCAAGTGGAGCGTTCTAGAGTGGAACACATCCAGACAATAACACACCTGCTGAGGAAACAACATTCCTAATTCACTAAGATGATTGTTTGAGTCGGGAACGTCAGACCCCTTCATCCGGCTTCATGTACCTGACTGCTGAGGCACTCATTCGCTGGAGGGTGACTTGCTGACACTGTAGCTCAACAATAGCAGCGATGGCCTCCGCACAGAGACAAACACGTTTTCACCGCGGTACAAAGGCACTCCGCAGAAAGAGAAGGACAGTCAGCATAATCACACCAGGGTCCCCAACACCAGGGTCCCCAACACCAGGGTCCCCAACACCAGGGTCTCTACCTCTCATATGATTCTGGGCTTGTATCTCTGTTAGCCCACCCGTGTGACCCCCGTAGGGTCTTGGTTTGACCCCAGACAAAACAGCCTCGTTTAGACACCAGGCCTTATTCCAGAAGCAGCCCGGGTGGGTCCATGCGCAGGGATGGAACCAGAACGGGCTGGACAGGGTAGACCCATTGCTATTGGGGTTGGGCCAAAAAAGGTGTGCAGTAACATTGTGAGAGAACAATGTTTGGCAGGGCAACAAGCTAACACCGCTGCATTACCAGGAACCTCTGATGAAATCCAGCCTGCATCACCATCATCATTAAACATTTACTCAGCTGTAGTTTACCCTCATGACCAGCAGTAGAAGATACCACAGCACATGCTAGTCAGTGTTACTCATCCATCGCTCTGCCATCGTTTAGCTTTAGCTCCTAAAAAACATGGTTCTTCAAGGGTTCCGTATAGAACCATAAACACTCAAAGAACCATTTGCATGCTTAAAGCTGTGTTTACATCATGGAATGGCTCCTCAGATAGATGGAGAATGTGTTGTATACGGTTCTACATAGCACCAAAAAGGGTTCTGCTATTGCTTCGAGCTTGAGTCTTAACAAAGATGGTTCTTCAAGGGTTCCATATAGAGCCATGAACACTCAAAAAATCATTTGCATGCTTAAAGCTGTGTTTACATCATGGAATGGCTCCTCAGATAGACAGAGAATGTGTTGTATACGGTTCTACATGGCACCAAAAAGGGTTCTTCTGTTGCTTCAAGCTTTAATCTTAAAAAAGATGGTTCTTCAAGAGTTCTTTAGTAAAGACGACGGCTCTATAGAGAACCATGAACACTCAGAGAACCATTTGCATCCTTAAATGCTTCTGTGCATCGTAAAATGGCTCCTCAGATCGATGGAGAATGTGTTGTATAGAGTTCTACATAGCACCAAAAAGGGTTCTGCTATTGCTTCGAGTTTGAGTCTTAAAGACGGTTCTTCAAGGGTTTCATATAGAACCATAAACACTCAAAGAACCCTTTGCATGCCTTGTTCTTTACATCATGGCATCAATGTCTCTTCAGATTAATGGAGAATGTGTTGTATATGGTTCTGCATAGCACCAACAAGGGTTCTTCTATTGCTTTGAACTTTGACATCGTAACAGTAGCACACTCTTAAAAAGATGGTTCTTCAAGGGTTCTTTAGTAAAGACAATGGCTCTATGTAGAACCATGAACACTCAAAGAACTATGTGCGTGCTTAAAGGATTCTTTTTTTGGTAGAACATGGTTCTACATAGCACAGGCTTGACATTTTAGCAGCAGCACATTCTTAAAAAAAGGTGGTTCTTCAAAGGTTATTTAGTAAAGACAATGGTTTTCAACAGAACCATGAACACTCAAAGAACCATTTGCATGCCCTTACAAAAGGTGGTTCTTCAATGGTTCTTTAGGAAAGGAAATGGATCTATTTAGGACTATTTAGAACAATTTCACACTCAAATGGCTCTTTGCATCGTGAAATGGTTCTTCAGACAGAAAAGGGTTCTATATATTACCAAAAGGGTTCTGTTATTTTTAGGATGTCAAGCCTGTAACAGTGCTCTGCTACTGCAGAATCATTCACTAATGCAAATGGTTCTTTGAGTCTTCATGGTTCTGTTTGGAATCCATTTTAAATGGTTCTCCGGACGGTTCTTCGGATTGATGAAGAATCCATTGTATAAGGTTTAGCTATTGTTACCATTTTCAAAAAGGTTCTTTATAGAACCTAGTGTTGAAGCGGGCATCTTGTCACATGGGTGTCACACTGCTAATAGTTCTAACAGCAGACGGGGCTACTTACAGCTGGAATACTGGTTTTGGGCTTTTACTGGGTCAGATGTCATGTCCTGTCTGGGACAGGCAGGAGAGCACAGGTTCCGGATTTTAGACACCCTGAGGTAAACATGAACATTAGATCATTATCAATAATTCTCTTCTAATTACAATCTTTATGAAGTTCTAGGTTCTACGCACAGAACACAGTGTTAGGATGATGTTCCGGTTCGTCCCAGTGATTATGGGGCAAATTGACATATATGAAATATGAAATAGGAATATGACATATTTGAGTTCTATCTAGAACTTATGCTTGAACGGCTCTTTGCATGGTGAACGGGTTCTCCGTGCAGAATATTTAGTCTGAACTGTTTTTCCAGTTCTTGTAGACCACAGACTATTTTAAAGACCCGGTCAGGTTCTAGGACTTATTAGCCATTAATGATTGATGTGGCCTACATCCAGAAACTTGTCCAGTACATGCCAAATCCAGTCACAGCTGTTATTGGTGCTGGTGGACGGATCACCAAGACTAATTCCTTGTATGTGTAACTCCTTGTACTTTACCTAAATAAAGAGATTCTGAAACAAACAAACAAACAATCAATCAGTTGACTGGTTTTGTTTGTTTATTAAGTCCAGCATGATGTCTTAACCCACCTAGTGCGATACCTGACTCTCTGATGGGGCAATTTGTCACAAGATACAATCACTGCTATTTGCCTGTAAGGTCTGAACTGAACGCTAAACGCATGCCTGAGATGTCTTCCTTCACCTGGTATGCGGCTGTGTAACATTATGATCTGCGGATATATAAAAAATGAAAACAAGCGTGACAAGCTGCCCCGGGCATGTGATTAATGTGGTCACGGTTATATGACAGGTAAGAAAATAACAGCCTCATTAGCCACAGTGTCACTCTGGAAGAAAACTCAACACTGGAACTGATTTACACCAAGCTTTCTGGTACAGCATACGCAAAATACTGCACGGTTTTTCTGTATTATAGAGTAATAAACTGACGCTTATTGGTAGGTAGGGCACTTCTGCTGAGGTTAACTCTGTATTCGTCTCTCTAGGTATCAGCACTGGCCCTTGTTCGGACAGCGTCTGAGCTCAAGGCGAGTTTTAGACTCTAACCCATCTGTACTAGCTAGGAAACGCTCTCTGACTGAACACTAAGCATGGCTGTAAGTGGCTCTGGAGAAGAGCGTCTGCTAAATGCTGTATATGTTTGGGGTATACACATAGAATTGAGGGTATCTAGGTTTTGGGTACATGGTGTAGTGTTCATGGTATATGGTTTAGAGTTTGGAGTATGTAGTGTAAGGTTAAGGGTATACATTGTAAGATATATGGTGTAGGGTCTCTCTAGGTATGAGCGCTGGGCTGGGGTTGCCAGGTAGTGTACTTCTCTCTAGGTATCAGCACTGGCCCTTGTTCAGGCAGTGTCTGAGCTCAAGGCGAGTTTTAGACTCTAACCCATCTGTACTAGCTAGGAAACGTTCTCTGACGGAACACTAAACACGGTCGTAAGTGGCTCTGGATAAGAGCATCTGGTAAACGCCTTAAATGTAAATGATGTAGAGAGGAACGCCGGGAATGTTTTCCTAATGTGAGGTATGCTATCGACATTGTACTACTCAACTCAGAGCTCCTGAGAAAGAACCGTGATCCTAATCTGAGAGACTGGTGTCGGTTCTGATATGAGCATATTTCAATGGACATTTCACACATTCCATCACCATAATTCAGTGTCTGGGATGTAAACAGGGTGATTGAGAGTGGGGGTTGGTGTGAGATGGTTCAGATGTTCTGTACAGTGGTGGCAGTGATGGGAACAAGGGGTCTCCATGTTATTTACTGTATTTATATATTTATTTATAAGACAATTAGCATAATGGTATAAATTAATACAGCATTAAACAACATTAAGAAACCACGTCTTCACTTCGATTCTGCTCCCCAAGACAAATAGTTTGGGCCCTAGGTGAAGTTTCAAGTGTGGACTTAATTTAAAGTTGAAAGTTGAAGAAGATGAAATCTGTAAAGTCTGCAATGCCAGAGTTTCACTGATGGTTCAGCTAGGCGTCTCATCACAACATGGCTATGCTAGCTGCGTTACTATTACACTTACATTATATTGCCAAAAGTATTCACTCCCCCATCCAAATCATTGAATCCAGTGTTCCAATCACATTCCATGGCCACAGGTGTATAAAACCAAGCACCTAGACATGCAGACTGCTCCTACAGACATTAGTGAGAGAATGGGTCGCTCTCAGGAGCTCTGTGAATTCCAGCGTGGAACCATGATAGGACGCCACCTGTGCAACAAGTCCAGTTGTGAAATTTCCTCCCTACTAAATATTCCACATTGCACAATATTCCAACTGTCAGTGGGATTATAACAAAGTCAAAGTGATTGGGAACGACAGCAACTCAGCCACGAAGTGGTAGACCACGTACAATGACAGAGCGGGGTCAGCGGATGCTGAGGGTCATAGTGCGCAGAGGTCACCAACTTCCTGCAGAGACATTCATTACAGACCTCCAAACTTCATGTGGCCTTCAGATCAGCTCAGGAACAGTGTGTAGAGAGCTTCATGGAATGGGTTTCCATGGCTGAGCAGCTGCACCCAAGACTTACATCACCAAGCGCAGTGCAGAGCGTCGAGTGCAGTGGTGTAAAGCGCCGCCACTGGACTCTAGAGCAGTGGAGACGTGTTCTCTGGAGTGACCAATCACGCTTCTCCGTCTGGCAGTCCGATGGACGAGTCTGGGTTTGGCGGTTGCCGAGTGTAGAGTTTGGTGGAGGGGGGATTATGGTGTTGGGGTGTTGTTCAGGAGTTGGGCTCGGCCCATAAGGTTCCAGTGAAAGGAACTCTTAATGCTTCAGCAGACCAAGAGACTCTGGACCATTTCATGCTCCCAACTTTGTGGGACAGTTTGGGGACGGCCCCTTCCTGTTCCAACATGACTGCACACCAGTGCACAAAGCAAGGTCCATAAAGACATGGATGAGCGAGTTTGGTGTGGAAGAACTGGACTGGCCTGCACAGAGTCCTGACCTCAACCCGATGGAACACCTTTGGGATGAATTAGAGCGGAGACTGTGAGCCAGGCCTTCTCGTCCAACATCAGTGTCTGACCTCACAAATGTGCTTCTGGAAGAATGGTCAGAAATTCCCATAAACACATTCCTAAACCTTGTGGAAAGCGTTCCCAGAAGAGTTGGAGCTGTTAGAGCTGTAAAGGGTGGAACATCATATTAAACCCTATGGATTAAGAATGGGACGTCACTCAGGTTCATATGTGTGTGAAGGCAGACGAGCGAATACTTTTGGTATTATAGTGTACTTTGCAGTAACAGGGAAAGCTACTGTCCAAAAACAAAAACACACATTACATAAACTCTCCACGGTTCAGCTGTGCTAATATTAATATTAGATCAGAGTTATTATAAATGATACTAAAGAACTGTGGTCGAGGGCAAAGATACTGGATTGGGACATTGCCATCCCCCACCAGCACCACCCAGCCTAATCTCCAACAATTCTGCTGTTCTCTGTTCCGTCCAATCAGAGCGTGCAGTGGGTTTGGTGCCATTATGGCCGTGTTTTTGATGAGTCAGTGGGTCTGAGAGCAGGACAAAGGGCCTCGCCGAGCTCCACAATGGCCACGGCTAATGCAGTCTTTCTGTGAGCGGCTGCTGAGTGTGCACCCTCGTGCCTCGCCCTGGGCTGAGCGAGAGGGCATGCCTGCTATAAAAACAGCCGGGCCACGGCTGGGCCGCCGCATTCATTATACCGGATCTGTCCCACATCAGTGCGTGAGTATCCACACCGGCATCCACCGGAGAACTGAGGCTCCATCAGGACCAGCAAACTCTTCTGTCCTGTAGTGTGATTGTTGTTTACATGAACCTCTACATGTGAATATTCTTGGCTTGATGTTTTTACGTCTGACCTCTGTCTGTTCACTGTGTGTGTGTGTGTGTGTGCGCGTTTTGTAATTAACAATGTCAGTGTATAGCACCCAAAATTCCCCTCGGGGAGCAATAAATTCTATCTGTCTATCTGTCTTTCTATGTAGCTAGCTGTGTAGCAGACCATCTATCTGTCTGTCTGACCATATATCTATTTGTCTGTCTACCTATCTATCCATCTATGTAGCTAGCTAGCTATTTAGCCAGCTATTAGGCTGACTATCTATCTATTAATGTGGCTAGCTGTTTAGCTGACTATCTGTCTATCCATCTAGCTAGCTGTTTTGCGGACTCTCTATTCATTCATTCATCTATCTATCTATCTATCTATATCTATCTATCTGTTTAGCTGACTATCTATCCATCCATCTATGTATCCATCTAGCTAGCTATTTAGCTTTATCTATCTATCTGTCTGTCTTGATGACTATGTACTAGCATGGCTGGTCTCCAGCAAAACCAGCATATGTTGTGGATGCTGGTATGTTGGTCAGCCATCATGATTACACTGGATGACCAGCTAAACCAGCAGCAGACCGGCACAATACCAGAATAAACCAGTTTAGACCAGCTGAGGCTATTTAAGTCTTTTATCAGTCTAGCTGAGTAGTTAGCGATCCCTCCATCAAAGAGAGCACGGAGAACAATGAACACATGTACGAACACAGAACAGGCCGTCGACTGACACCGTTACGGTCAACCTGAAAGTGTTCTTCTGTCCTTCCATGAACAAACGAGAGCTCACGTGGTGACCCTCTTGCTCTCTGTCTGGCAGAACGCTCAGTGAAGGACGGCAGCCATGAACCCGCAGCAGCAGATGGAGCAGAGGGGTCAGTGCCAGTGGAGGATCACTGTCTTCGAGGAGGAATACTTCCAGGGTAAAAGCTGCGAGTTTACCATGGAGTGCCAGAACATTCTGGACAGAGAGTTCAGAAAGATCCGCTCCATCAAGGTGGAGAACGGCCCGTAAGTGACCACCACCCCGGCCTGAAGGCCTTCACTCTGATCCACGTGAACCTCTTAGCAGATACTGACTCAGAGGAGGACAGTCAGTGGGAATGTGGGCGTGTGAAAACCCCAGCTAGTAACAGTGTGATGATCAGGAAGTGTGTGAGTGTGTTTGGTGTTACAGGTTCATACGTGGTTATATATATATATACGGTGTGATGATCAGGAAGCGTGTGAGTGTGTTTGGTGTTACAGGTTCATACGTGGTTATATATACACGGTGTGATGATCAGGAAGCGTGTGAGTGTGTTTGGTGTTACAGGTTCATACGTGGTTATATATATACACGGTGTGATGATCAGGAAGCGAGTGAGTGTGTTTGGTGTTACAGGTTCATACGTGGTTATATATATACGGTGTGATGAAACAGATTGTTTATATTGTGTTAAACACACATACAGAAAGACTGTATATATATTAACTGTTAGAACGCAACACACACCTGTATACACACGGGACTCTGTATGAAGATAACAGTAGATACTCTGTGTGTGTGTGTGTGTGGGTGGAAACAGAGCTGGAGATGATTAGCAGTAATAATTAGAAGCCTCTGCTGTGTATAGTGAGCGCTAATGAGAGTGCAGCGATAAGTGTGTGGGTGTGTGTGTTTGTGTCAGAGAGGCCAACAGCTGCTTTACTACAGAACACACACACACACACACAGATAAGCTGATAACGGACGAGTGCAGCTCCATTCAGTCACCTCACACCATGTGATGTTTGCTTTTCATTTGTGTGCTGATCAGCAGAGCTTTCACTAACGCCACGTAAGGACGCACGCCTTTGTGTGTGTATCACATTCAACTCTCTCTCCCTCTCTCTCTCTCTCCCTCTCTCTCCCTCCCTAGTGTTCTCTCTCTCTTTCTCTCTCCCTAGTGTTCTCTCTCTCTTTCTCCCTCCCTAGTGTTCTCTCTTTCTCTCCCTCCCTAGTGTTCTCTCTCTCTGTCTTCCTCTTCTTTCACACTAGTGTTCTCTCTATCTCTAGATCTTTCTATTTCTCCTTAGTTCTCCATCTCTCGCTTCCCCTTCACTCTCTCTCTTTCTCTCCCTAGTGTTTTTTCTCTCATCCCTATTTCTCTCTGGTGTCCTCTCTCTCTACCTCTACATCTACCTCTTCCCCTTAACTCTCTCCCTCTCCTTCTCCCTCTCTTCCTAGTTTCTATCTATCTTTCTCTTCCCCCCCTCTCCATAGTTCTCTCTTCACTTCTTTCTCTCTCCCCTACCTTCCTCTCCCTCTCTTACCCTCTTCCTAGTTTTCTTTCCCTCCTACCTCCCTCCCTGTTTTCACCACTCTCTCTTACCTCCTTCTCTTTCTAGCCACCCCTTTCTTTCTCACCCTAGTTCTCTCCCTTTCTTTCTCTCTTCCTCTTTCTGTAGTTCTCTCTTCCTCCCCCTCCCTAGTTCTCTCACCTTCCTCCTTCTATCCCTCTCTCTTTCTCCATCTCTCTCCCCAGTTCCCCATCACCCTTTCCCTTGTTCTCCTCTGCTCCTGCTTCCCCCCCCCTTCTGTAATAATTCTCTTTCACCTCTCCTCCATCTCTTCCTCTCTCTCTCTCTCACACTTAGTGATGAATGATGGACCAATACAAACAATCCATTTAATTTTACTGGAATTTATGTTGGAAATATTTAATAGGTTCATTTCCCAAATCTATTAAAGACAGCTGTTCCATGGTATACGTTATTGGGAGCGGGCGTCACACCAACCAGACATCAGTTTTATGTTATAACACCAGCTCTTCATTTTATCCATCTTCTTTTGCATCTTCAAGATACAATGTTTTACCATGACAGCCAGTCATCATGAACGTGCTACCTCTCTCTCTCTCTCTCTCAGTTGGGTTGGCTATGAGTACCCCGAGTTCCAGGGTCAGCAGTTTGTTTTGGAGAAAGGAGATTACCCCTGCTATCAGGCCTGGAGCGGAAACAGCAGCTACAGGACAGAGCATCTACTGTCCTTCAGGCCCATCAAGTGCGCTGTAAGTCCAATAACTCCCAACACACTGGACTCTACATAGTCTACTATATACCCATCGCTGTGCTCTACGTTCAGGCCCACTGAGAGAGCCGGAAGTCCAATAACCCCCAACACACTGGACTCTCCATAGTCTACTATATACCCACCGCTGTGCTCTACGTTCAGGCCCAAAAATACATCCCAAGTCAAGTACATGGCATATCAGTCCATCAAGATTCCATTATATATCCCCAAATAGTATCTAGAACCTATTTACAGTGTAGTTCATTCAAAATAACGATCTAGTGCTTTTGGAGTTTGTACCAGGCACGTATCAGGTTACCATCCAGAACTTGAAGTACTCTAAAAGAAAGCATTACAGGTCCACTCAGAACCTGTTAGAGAACCGTGAAACTGATTGAGTTTATCGCATGAACGTCTGCATTAATATTTCAGCTTCCAGTAAGGAGTGAACAGGATATGACTGTGAGTTGTAAATCCAGTTGCTGCTTGTGTTCTAGAACCCTTAATTACCATAAACACACTCTCTCTCTCTCCCTCTCTCGCTCTCCTGCAGAACCACAGTGACAGTAAGGTGACACTGTACGAGTGCGAAGACTTCCAGGGCCGCAAGTTCGAGGTGTGTGACGACTACCCCTCCCTGCAGGCCATGGGCTGGTGCAGCAAGGAGGTGCCATCAATCAAAGTCAACTCCGGAGCGTAAGCCAAGCCCCCTCATTCACAAACACACACATGCAGTCTCGCACCTGCTCAGTCTGACCCCCGCCAGCTCTGCGGACGCTGCGTGAATGCTGATGACTGTTTACCTTGTGAAGAAAGCGGGGCGATGAGGGTTCCTCTGGCTGCCTGTTGTTGTCTGTAACCCAGCAGAGCAGCTCATTATACTAGACTAAAACATCTTTAATTCCGGATATTTCAGGAAAATCCTGGTTACATATAAAATCCTGGTTATAAATGTGCACAGTTCTTTAGTAAAGGCAATGGTTCTCTTTAGAACAATGAGCTAGACAGAACTATTTGCATGCTTAACGGGTTCTCTACATGGTGACGTGGCTCTTCAGATTGCTTGAGAACGTGTTAAGATTGACCTCTGCTATGTAGAACCATTTAAAAAAAAAAACTTTTCTGTATAGAACCATATACAACACGTCAATCTGAAGAACCTTTGCAGCAGGCAAAAAACCATTTGAGCACGCAAATGCTTCCTTGAGTCTTCAGGGTTCTGTAGGCAAACCATGTGCATGCTTGAAAGGTTTTCTGGATGGTGAGATGGTTCTTCAGATTGTGGGAAAATAGGGTTATAGGGTTCTGCTATGTTTGTTCGGTCTGTACAGAAAGCTTTTAAATGGTTCTCTGGATGGTGAGATGGTTCTTCCGATCAATAGAGAAAGGACTGTACAGGGTTCTGCTATTGTTACAAGCTTGACATCATGCGTAACAATAGCAGAACCATATACAACACATTAATCTGAAGAGCCTTTTCACCATGCAGGGAACCATTTAAATGGTTCTCTAGATGGTGAAATGGTTCTTTAGGATGGAGGATGGACTGAATAGGGTTCTGCTTTTGCTACAAGCCTGACATTGTAACAATAGCAGAACTCTGCTACACAGAACCATTTTCAAAAAGCTTCTTCGTTTTAGAACCATACATAACACATTCTCCATCAATCTGAAGAACCTTTCCACCATGCACAGAACCATTTAAGCATGAAGCAGTGTCCGTGGTTCTATATAGAACCACTGTGTTTATAACAGAGCCTTTGAAATATAACCTTTTTAACAAGTTATTGGTTCTTTGAGTGTTCCTGGTTGTGTGTAGAACCATTGTCTTTTCTAAAGAACCCTTGAAGAACCGACTTTTTGAAGACTGTGCTGCAGGCTACTGAACACTTATTCATGTTCCCTCTCTCTCGTTCCCTCTCGGTAGCTGGGTGGCCTACCAGTTCCCCGGATATCGTGGATACCAGTACATCCTGGAGAGGGACAGACGCCAAGGAGAGTTCAGAAACTACAACGAGTACAGCACCCAGGCCCACACCAACCAGGTCCAGTCTATCCGCAGAATCCAGCATTAAACCCCCCCCGCCCGGAAACGGACCCGCTATAACCACCTTCCTCCAATCTCATACCAATGTAATACAACAGACAATAAAGACGGTTCTTCAATTCTGGAAAAAAGACAGAGAGTGGCAATTCTTTTGCTTTTTTAAATAAAGAAAAATGCTTCCTCACAACGTGGACCTGATACTTGTCTCCAAGTCGCCTGACGGGACAGATAAAGTCCAGAGACACATGGTCAGCTGGGCTACACAGGGTTCTACCGTTATTAGGGTCTATTAATGAGGGTATAGAGCATCTGCACTCATTCAACAGTCAGGGAATTCACCACAGCCCACTCAGGTAAACACAAAAGCAGTTCGTCTTCGGCTGTGAGGGACTAAAATCCCTGGCCAGTAGGTTCTCTTAGTGCTTAGCGGTTCTGCAGAGTCATTAGAACAAACAATATTAGGGTAAAACTAATAAACTAATAACAGGTTATGAACCAACATGGATTTGGTCTTAAACCCAACACAGCTGAGTTTCCTCTGAGCAAAGCTTTCTGACTTTCATTTCATCTCCTACTACTCAAGGGTTCTTGGTTCTGTAAGACGATGGTTCTGTATAGAACCATGAGGACTTAAAGAACCGTCTGCATGCTTAAGCCAAAACGTGGTCTGCTGCTCTTACAAATCAAAGCTTTTAACTTTAGAATGTGTTGAGTATGTTGTTTTATGGAACATGTATTTATGAAAAACACGGTTCTATATAGCACCAAAACAAAAAAAGGTTCTTGTGATGTTAGAACCTTGAATTTGTAACACTAGAAAAACACTTTTTGGTGATACCATATGCCACGCCTCCTAGATCACTCTGAAGAACCATTTCACCAGGGAATAAACATTTCACATGCCAATGTTTCTATGCAGAACTCATGGTTCTAAACAGAACCATTCCCTTTATTCAACACAGTTGGGTCTACTCTGAGCAAACCTTTAAGACTTCAACAGAGTCATTTAATCTCCTACTACTCGTAAAAAGAAAATGCTTTTTCAAGGGTTCTTTAGGAAAGATGATGGTTCTGTATAGAACCATGAGCAGTTAAAGAACCGTTTGCATGTTTGTGCCAAAAGTGGTCTGCTATTCTTACAAAATCAAAGCTTTTAACTTTAGAATGTGTTCAATATGTATTTGTATTGAACCTATATTTATGAAAAAATGGTTCTTTATAGCACCGAAACAAAAACAGGTTCTTGTGAAGTTAGAAGCTTGACTTTAGAACCATTAGAAAAATGCTTTTTGGCGAAACCATATACATAACCATTCCCTTTATTAAACGCGTTTGGGTTTACTCTGTTTATGACTTTAACAGAGTAATTTCATCTCCTACTACTAAAAAAGGGTAAAAAAGGGTTCTTGGGAAAGACATGGTTCTGTATAGAACCATGAGCACTTAAAGAACCATTTGCATGCTTTAGTAGTTCTTTGCATGGTGAAATGGTTCTTCAGATTGGTGGAGAATGTGTTGAATATGGTTCTCTGTAGAACCTTTTACAAAACACAGTGCATAACAATAGAAGAACCCTTTTGGTGTTCTATATTTAGAACTACCTACAAAACATTTTTCAACAATCTGAAGAACATTCTCCATCACCTCTGATTCTCTGCATGATGAAATGGTTCTGACTGATGAAGAACATGTTGTATGTGGTTCTAAACATATATTCTCACAAAATCAAAGATTTTAATTTTAAAATGTGTTAAGTATGGTTCTATA
>CM067480.1:34067174-34121017 GCA_034552555.1 Semaprochilodus insignis
CCTCCGGACTCAACTTCCCAGACAGCATCGCTCGATGATGTCACACCCACATCTCTTGAGTTTTAGCCCAGCTGACTCCAATCAGACACTAGCATATAAGCTTCACCCAAACACTTCCTCACTGCGAAGTTTTGCCAAACCTTGTTTGCAACTCTGAGCAGTTCTTCTTTGTTTATCCTTGCGCTGGCTTTTGACTCCCTTTGTTTTTGACTACCGCTTTCTGCTTTATCCCTGTCAGCTTTCTCGTTTGATCTACTCTCTGGCTATCAACCTTCTTTTCGTTTCTCTGACCTATTCTATTTGCCTATTCCTTCTATCTGGGTTACCTCGCTGCCTGACTACCCTGGTTCTGACCTTAGCCTGTCCCCCTTGGCTCCTATCTTGCCTTCTCCCTCCATGTCTGTTTGTGTTTTGTTGCTGTGTTCAATTACCCGATTGTTTAATAAAGCCCATCTGACTTTTAGCTCCGTGCGCGTCGGTCCTGGTTCTTTGTTTCTGACACCTTGCAAACATATTGAGGAACATTGTTCTTTAACTGCTGGATAATTTGCTGAAGTCTTAACACATCAAAGCTGATAAAAGTTTATATTGGATGTTCCTGGTTACCCTTAAATGATTGTTTCACCTGCTTGTGGCTTGCTAGTCTTACATGCTATGAAAGTTGGCGAGCCCTTTATTGTTTTGTTCTGCATAAATGTGACCTAAATATAATTAGATCTTTATTTAACTCATAGCAATAGATAAAGAAAGCCCAATTAAACTAATAATACAATTAACAAAATGAAATAACAAAATGTGTTTTATGTGAAGTGCCCTTTAGCAAGGCACCTAACCCCCAACAAATAGGGTTGCCCACCACTGTGTGCAAGTGTTCTCATTGCCCCCTAGTGCGTGTGTTCGCTAGTGTGTGTATGTGGGTGTTTCACTTCACGGATGGGTTAAATGCGGAAGACAAATTCCTCTGTGCGGCATAAAATGGCTATAAAAAAACTTTCTACTCAGAGAATGATTGGCCTCACCTAATTAAATGACATTAAATAGGTTTTAATTTTGTGTTGAACTAGAAGTAATCTAACTTTAATATCGTTGTTGGCAAGTATGTGGACTTCTGCTTCTAGGGACCCCTTAGACCAGCAATGACGTCAGCCAAGTAGTATCTGTAACTGTTGATCAGCCCTGCACATTTATTCGGAGATATTTTAGCCCAATCTGGCCCTTCTTAATCTCTGCCTCAACATTTCTATTGAATTAAGGTCTAGGCCAAGGTCTAAGCAATTACAGAATGCACAATTTCTTCTGCTTCAGCCATTCTTTGCAGATTAATTTAAGTGTTGTTGTCCTTCTGCAGGACCCACATTTTGTTGAGGTGCATTTAACGGAGAGATGACCTAACAGTTTTTTCTGAAATATTTCTTGATACGATCCAGAATTCATAGCTCCATCAAATGAGCACAAGCTGTCCTGCTCCAGTAGCAGGAAAACAGGCCCAACCTGTGATTTCCTAGGTGGGATGAGTTTCTTATGCTGGCATACCATTTTTGGTTTTGCCAAACACCCCTTGTTTAAGTCAGAAAGATCCATTTTCTGCCTTATTTTTGTTCACATAACATTATTTTCGTAGCCTTTTGGGTCTCCCAGGTGGCATTTAGACAGGTAAAAATGGTCTTTAATACTATCTTTCCATACATGTTATTCTTGTTCAGTGTGTCCTTGAGTGTGAACTCATGAACACTGACATTACCTGGTGTGAGACAGGCCTGCCGGTCCTTAGATGTTACCCTGATGTCATTGGTGATTATTTCTCCACCTAAGTCTTGGAGTCATTTTGGTTGGATGACCACTCTAGGGAAGGGTAACAGCGGTTTGGAATGATTCCATTTGATTTATCTCCCATATTTGTTAAGATAGGGTACAAATGGAATCATTCCAAACCACTGTTGCCATTCCCTAGAGTGGTCATCCGAACCAGACTGTGATGTTGAAGATTCAGGTTAATGTTTTTTAATAGGGAAGGGTCAGCCAGACTCACACCTGAATGACCTCTAATTGGTTGGACTTCCTGACCCCAATTATCACCTATACCATATATTCTAGAGGCTCCAACAAAGACATTTAATGTTGAATCACTTTGTTCTGTTAATGGATGAATAAGTATATATTGTTCATGTTATTTGTTTTATTGGATTCTGTGTATCTATTTTTATGGGTGAAATGATGATCTGATCATATTTTAGGTCATGTAGAAATTCACAAAATTAATAAAAGCTCTACAAACTTTCAAGCAGTTCTGTAAATTGCTCCTGTTCCAGCTTTTTGAGAATGTGTTGCAGGCATCATTTTCAGAACTGATGTATATTTACGAGAAGCAGTGAAGTTAATAAGTTACTAATCTTGCCTTTATGTCGTATAATAAAGATCAAAGTTGATTTATAGATCAATCCTTTATGTTTTTCTTTGCATTTCACATATCGTCTCAACTTTCTTGGAACTGAGATTTGTGACTCATGGCTGTGTTACTAATCCCTGTAACTGTAAACTATGAGTTCCCCAAGACTGATTATTATAACACAGCAGATACTTTAACCAGTCCACACAAACACACTGACTCACACCCACAGGCTCTTCCTTTCACCCACTGACACACTAAAGGTCACAGAGGTCATCTCCAGGTGCAACTCTTACCCTCACAAGAAACTCACTCTCTCTCTGTCTGTCTCTCTCTCTCTCACATGTAAAGGTCACCCCCCTGTGTAACCCACAAATCCACCCACGTTTACACGAACAGGAATACAAGCATCCTGTGTGTGTGTGTCCTCATGGGGGGAAACGCAGCGTTTCCTTCAAACGTCTGGGGATTCAGAGAAGCTGGAGTATGAGTAGGAGGTAACGGGGATGCACTTAGGGGCCGGGACACACCGACCTGACCAGAAAGAATTAGTGTCAGGTAAGGTCAAATGATGACCGCAGAGACTAAAGCTGAGGGTCGACAAACATACTTAATCCACCTGCCTGAAAGAGAACAACTCTACATAGCAGGAACTTTTATAACCTGTAAAACTATTAAAGTAACTGGCAAAGAAAATATTGTTTATGGATGGTGTATAGGTTTTGTTTAAATTAATGTCTGTGTTTAACAGAAACCTTAAAACAGAATGTTTGTGTATTATATTATATATTAAATGAAATTTAATATGTGCATGTTCATTATTACACTCATCGTCAAAAGAATAGCTGCACCCAGAAGGAAGTGTGGGATTGCAGTGCTATTGGGAAGGAAGATAAAGGTTACCAGGACCAATAAATGGTGACACATTTAGACTGATATGGGCAATATTTATTGAGCTACACATACAGAAGTAGTGTTTCTCAGTATGGCATCGGCCTGACATTTTTGCTAATGCAACATGCCAGAAGTCTCGGCATTGGGTTGTAGAGGTTCCTAATGGTGTCCTGGGATAATCCATCCCTTACAGTTTGAATATTCTCACACAGTTCCTGCAAATTTTGCAGTAAGGGTGGAGGTGGAGTGGCATCTGGAAATGTGACATGTGACAACAAACCGTTCATCTTGGTGCTGACCACGGTGCCTCCACATAAGGAATTGTTGGTCGTCTCCACCAAGATAAAAGCAGGACACGTCAAGATGACCTGCTGCCATTTTGAGTCACTCCATGACAGTCTTGCACGACACCATTGCAGTCTTTGGCGACGTTGATGTGGTGTTAAGGGCCACCCTTTGTAATGGTCTGTATGCATGTAACCCTGCGTCATACATCTGTCTGTCAAAAGTGCTGACACTAACAGGATGACTCAAGGAGGGCATCACTGCTGGCTGAATGTCTGCAATTGTGGCTGTTGTCAGTCAGGTACAGCGATAAGGCCTGTTCTTGCTTAGGTCACATGCGCGGCTGAGCGTGAAACCTGAATCATTTGCATGTCTCATGAGGTCAAGCCTAGCCACCTTGTTTCATTACTGTTGGCTGACTAACTCAGCAATAATTTTCAGCTGTTTCAGGCCGTCTGTGCTGAATGGAGCAATACTGACTCTTCTTTCTGTACAGAAAGCTGGTTTAACCCACAAAACTGCACTGTTTCAAAGTGAAATTTGAAATGAAACTTTTCCATACCAACTCAATTTACCTGTTTATTTAATGATTTGTTGTTAGGACCATTAAAAGTTAAAAGCACCATTCTGGGTTTGGCCCATTTCTGTGCCAAGGAGTGTATTTATGGGAGGTTAGTTTATTTATTATGGGAGTTTGGTGTAGTTTATTACGTGGCTCTTCTTCCCACGGGATTGCAAATGGTAGGTCAATACATAGCTCTCAGTTTAATGAGAGCTGTCCCAGCCACTCCCCACAGCCGCCAATACATTTAATACTGAGCTGTAAAAGTGTAAAAGCACTACACTATTGTATATGTATTAGTGTGTATTATTAGATATGTATTGGTGTGTATAATTATATATGTATTCGTGTTTATTATTAGATATGTATTGGTGTGTATTGTTAGATATTTATTAGTGTGTATAATTATATATGTATTGGTGTGTACTATTATATTTGTATTGTTGTGTATAATTATATATCTATTAGTGTTTATTATTATATATGTATTAGGGTTTATTATTAGTGTGTATAATTATATATGTATTGGTGTTTATTATTATATATGTATTAGGGTTTATTATTAGTGTGTATAATTATATATGTATTGGTGTGTACTATTATATTTGTATGGGTGTGTATAATTATATATGTATTGGTGTTTATTATTATATATGTATTACGGTTTATTATTAGTGTGTATTATTATATACGTATTGGTGTGTATTAGTAGATATGTATTGATGTGTATTATTATACTGTCACGCTTCTGGGTTTCCCTGCTGCCTCCGACCTCCCGGACTCCATCTTCCGGAGTTCACTCCAGGGTGACGTCACAACCACATGTCCCGAACCCACAAATCACACTTCATTTCCCCGATCAAGCTCTTCTGAATTTTAACTAGATTCACCTGCACCTCATTTCCCCTTCAGTACTTATACCCCTCAGTTACAATCCCTCATTGTGAAGTATTGCCACGTTTACCTCGTTTGCATGCTAATCATTCCCTCTATATTTCTCTGATTGCTATCTCTGGTTTTGACTCTTCTTTGTCCTCTGACTCTCTCCCTCTCGGATTCTCCCTTTGTGTTTAGTTCGCTTGTTTGATTGTTTACCTGGTTTTGAACTCCCCTTGATCTCTGGATTTCTCTCTGGATTCTCTTCTGATTTGTTTGCCCGTTTATCTGACTCTCTGGTTCTCGACCTCGCCTGTCTCTCGTACTTCCCCTCAGCTTCGCTCTGTGTTGCCGTGTATTTCTTGCTGGTTCTGATTAGCAACCTGTCAAATAAACACTCTCTGACTTTTAGCTTGGCGCGCATTGAAGTACATTTGTTCTTGACAAATATATGTATTGGTGTGTATTAGTAGATATGTATTAGTGTTTATTACTATATATGTATTAGTGTTTTTTATTATATATGTATTAGGGTTTATTATTAGTGTGTATTGTTATATATGTACTGGTGTGTATAATTATATATGTATTAGCATGTGTTATTATATATCTATTAATGTTTATTATCATATATGTATTGGTGTGTATTATTAGATATGTATTAGTTTTTATTATTGTATATGTTTTGGTGATTATTATTATTTATGTATTGGGGTGTATTAAGAGAAAGTGAACTCTCACAGCTGATATGTATGTATGACACCGTGTCCTGAGACTGTATGGAAACATACCTGAGTGTGTTTGGAGGAGAGGGATGTAAAAGTGGTGTTGAAAAGGTTTCAGGTTTAATTTGATTGTTCTGCGTCATTGCTATGAAGGCCATAAATCATACAGAAGACATACCACTGAATTCTTCAATCCTTCCTCCTCCTCCAGACTTCAGCTGGAGCTCCAGATGACGACGTATGAGTTATTACCGAGCAGCAGCAAGCAGAGTGGGAGAGACTGGAAAGAACAGATCAACTCAGGCAGAAAAAAGGAGAGAGAGAGAGAGAGAGAGAAGGGAGTGAGGGATATCAGAGAACAGAGAGAAAGAAAGAAAAAAATGGAAAGGGGGAGGTTTGAGAGAGAGAGTTAAAGAGAGAGAGAGAGAGAGAGAAAAAAGAGTGAGTGAACACAAAGGGAGAATGGGGTGGGAGAAAAAAAGAAGGATAGAGGGATAGTAAGAGGAAAAGAACAGTCCTAGGGAGAAGAGAGAGGTAAAAAGATAGGGGGGAGAGGGGGAGAGGTTTGAGAGAGAGAGTAAAAGCGAGAGAGAGGGAGAGAGAGACAGTTCAAGTTAAAGAGAGAGAAAGAGAGGGATAAGGAAAATAACACAGCTAGTGAGAGAAGGAAAAGAGTGAGAAGGAGAAATGGAGTGCAGCGAGGAAAAAGAATGAGGGAACAAATAAATAAGATTGAGGAAAGAAGAAACAGAGTGATAAATGAGAGAGAGGGAGAGAGAGAGACAGAAAGGGAGAGAAAGGTTTAAGAGAGAGTGAGGAGAGGGAGAAGGGAGAGAAGAAAAGATAGAGGGGAGAGAGAGTGTGGGGAGAGAGGGAGAGAAGAAAAGATAGCGGAAGAGAGAGGAGAGAAGATAGAGGGAGAAAAGAGAGAGAGAGGTGAAAAGAGACAGAGGAGAGGAATAAAGAGAGGGAGAGGGGAGAGAAGATTGAGGGAAGAAGGGATAGAGAGAGAGTGGAGAGAAAGAGGGGGAAAGGAAAGAAGAGAGAGTGGGGAGAGAAGATGAAGGGGAGAGAGAGAGGAAGGGAGAAAGAAGATGAAGGGAGAGATAGAGAAAGAAAGAGCAAGAGAGAGAGGGAGAGAAAGAAAAGAGATGTTTTATTATGTTTATTATGTTTTACTTAGTTTATGTGCCCAAAATGGTCCGAATTCAGCTTCATATGACGTTACAGGCCTCACTTCACCCCTTACCAACTAACCGGCTGTTTTTATTACAGGCAGATATTCCAGTATTCCATTAGTGGGTGGAACCGCGCGACTTCTCTCTTCCTTCTGATGAAAAGCACACAAAGATAAAAGAAGATGCAAAATACCGAGATAATAAATCACAGTAAGGAGGTTATTACCAGCTGCTGTCAGAGGCTGGGTGGATCTCAGATCAGATCTACTACAGGTCGTATGCACAGATAAACCGGCTGCACTGTGTAATAAAACTCTTACTTTGTATTCATCACTGGAACTGTAATAATAATAATAATAATAATAATAATAATAATAATAATAATAATAATAAAATAATAATAATAATAATAATAATAATAATAATAATAATAATAATCAAATCACTGATTTGAATAAGGAACATTTTGTGACATTGGAAGTCTTGAACATGCAGGGCGCTGCAGAGCATGGCAGAATGAAGGGAAAATAGAAGAGGGAGGGATGAGAAACAAACGACTGCGGTAAATATCCCCCTTTTTACTAACGTCATTGCCAGCTCTCCACACTGGCACAGAGGGGGAAAGTGTGTGTGTACATGTGAAGGGTGAGCACACATTAACCAACTAACATTTAGATTCTCAAGCTAGATATAAATACTTACACAAAGGGATGATCCTACTGAACTGGTTCAAAGTCAGAGTTTAAAAACACATTTCAGACTTTTAACGAACTCTAAACTAAAGTCCTTTGAGTGACACTACACTGAAAAGAGTGGCCG
The DNA here is from genome assembly GCA_034552555.1 of Semaprochilodus insignis. NCBI lineage: Eukaryota > Metazoa > Chordata > Actinopteri > Characiformes > Prochilodontidae > Semaprochilodus > Semaprochilodus insignis. The sequence goes on from CM067480.1 coordinate 34,074,900, forward strand.
AATTTACATGATTCAATGTGTACATTGGAGAGAGAGACAAAGAGACAGCGAGAGGATAGAAGGATAGTTAGAGGGAAAGAACAGAGCTAGACGCAAATGAAATATATTACATCAACTTAAATGAAGTACTTACACATAATAGTTATGCTGGTGTACGATAAGCTCACCGGACAAAAGCTCACCGGTGGTAGTAAATTCAGGCTCCTACAGATGGCGCTGCATGAGGATGATGTGGCTATAAATACCTGCAGGGTGTGGGTGACGGGATCCGTAGATTGAGAAGAGGTGCTACAGTGCAGTGAATGTCTCCTTCCATGTGTGGAAAATGGGTCCAAAGCCAGATGATTGGCTAAAAGGAGTGATTGGGTTTGGGTGTGCCAAACACCATAGTGTGAAGGAAGTAGCTGAATCTGCAGGTGTAAGGAAGCGTACGGTCATAGGGGTCTACCAGAAGTGGCTACAATCCCAGTCTACAGGAAACTCTCCTCAGAATTGTGCCAGGGAAGGCATCCACCAAATCTGGCCCCCAACTGTGCAATTCTTTGATGTAAGAGTGTCTGAACATTGATGTGACCTACATCCAGAAACTTGTCCAGTACATGACAGCTGTTATTAGTGCTCATGGAGGTATTACACACTATTAGCTACGTTTCAGTTACAGGTGGCTAATTATTTGTCCAGTGAGCTTATACATATAGGTCATGCTAACAGCCAAACCAGAAGGATCGTGGGAGACGAACACCCGGAAAAGGGACATCTTATGTTGTTAATGATGTTTGTCAGGCAGAAGGCATGCGGTATGTGTTATGTGTGTTTGATTGGTGTGTTTTGTTTCAGGAGGAGGGAGTCGGTGTGGGAGTGGAACATGCGGCTAATGGTTACCTCCCCTCATTGCTCCCCACAGTGCTTCGCATGTGCCTAATTCTGCTTCATTAAAGAGGTGTTCTCAGAAGAGTGAGTCACATCTTCAGCTGAACCTTCTTTTGACCACTACAAAGTACAATACATATATATATAGAGAGAGAGATTAGACTTTATTATATTTATTAGTGTTAAATATAATTTTATTCGCTATCATTAACTTCACTTGAACTCCCTTGTTCATTTTGTATGTCTCTCTTGGGTGATATGTGGGGGCTGTGGTGAGTAGTCACATTGTCATGTTATGACCTCCAATGGGTAACCTATTTTACATCTGCTTTCCAGTCTAGCAATGCCATTTGAGACACCCTGGCTTCTAGATGGGGGAGACTGGGTGGGCCTAAAACACCTTTGTTATAATTACAGAGAGGCAACTTGGGGGAGGGGGGTGGGGGGGGGGTAATTGGTTAACTATATAAGTCCATGGTATTGTAAACTTGGTTAGACTTGCTTGGTACGAAGACGCACGTATTAAACTTCTTTTCCTCGACAAAGTCTCCGCTCCTGTTCTTCAAGAAACCAACAATTTTGCCAGCAGAAGTGAACATTACGTAATGCATATATTATGACTGGGTATCGGTGCTGAGATAAATACAGTTATTCTATAGAGCCAGGCTCTTTATGAAATATTACACCAGCGTCTTTGTTCATGTTTCCTCTGATTCTGTGCACCCAGGTTAACCTGAGACTGTGAAATCCCTGTGAAGAGAGCATTACTGTTGATGCCTGAGGACACAAAAGAAGCAATTGACCTTTGACCTGCCAGGGAAACATTATTCCGGCGGATTCTGTAACTTCTTTTCACCTCCTACTGCTAGCAGCAATTATGAACTAATGACCCCTTGTTCTGCAGCGACACAGAGCGTGTGCATGTGAGAGGGAGAGAGCAGAATTTAGCTGTGAGCTATTGTCACAAAGATGAGTTTTAGTTCTCTGATGAGTCACATCTCCCCTCAAGGTGGAAACCACCTGCGAGAGTCCATTAATAAAGCCTCTTCCTGATTTACTTGCAAGACTAGCAAACGACTCGTGAACCATTATTACTATTTAATATTCACAAAATGACTATAATATGACATTTGCCCTGGAAGGCTTCTAATTTGAGCCTGCGATAGCAAAACACTTCCCAGAGGCTGTCGACGTGCAGTCATGTAATCAGGACTGCGCTCTGTATGGAGACAGGGAAACCCACTCCACTGAACACTTCATGAATTGTGGACTGAAGGTACTGGTAATACTAGAAGAAAGATTCAATCAGCCAACCTTTATTTTCACTCAGACATACATCCAGGTGACCCTCATTTTTAATGCATTTACATCTTAAAGGGAAAGAACAAAAGAAACTGTCAGTAAACTGTGAAACGGAATTTAGTATGGTTGAATTAACATAACTACATAAACAATTTGGCAATGAAATCAAAACAAAAAAAATGGTAAAGGAAATGATAAACTTAGTAAAAGCAGTTGCAGTTACAGAATTATAAAAAGACTACCATGCTTTATGAATTTGAAAGCTTAGGACGTATTTTGTATTAACTGGGAAGCTGTGTCTCTAATATTAATTTTCAATTTAGACTGATATGGGCAATATTTATTGAGCTACATATACAGAAGTAGAGTCTCGTCAGGCCGCCATGTTTACTAACACAACACACCAGACGTCTCGGCATGGAGTTGTAGAGGCTCCTAATGGTGTCCTGTGATAATCCATCCCATGCAGCTTGAATATTCTCAGACAGTTCCTGCAGATTGTGCAGTAGGGGTGGAGGTGGAGCAACCAGGCCTTCTGGACAAGTGACATGTGACAACAAACCATACATCTTGGTGCTGACCACGGTGCCTCCACCCACGGATTTGTTGGTCATCTGTTGGCCATCATAACGGTCTGTGTGCATGTAGTCCTGTGTCGTGCAGTCTTCTGCCAATGGCGCTGGCACTAACAGGATGACTCATGGAGGGCATCAGTGCTTGCTTAATGTCCGCAGTTGTGGCTGTTGGGACAGTCAGGTACAATGATAAGGCCCATGTCACATGTGCAGTTGAGCATGAAATTCGATTCATTGGCACAATGTCAATCACAATGTCAAACCTACCCACCAAGTTTCATTCCTGTTGGTCTATTATCTAACTACTTTTTTGACAAGAAGTGCATATAAAAAAACAATACAGCTAAAAGAAACATCAAATTATAATAACAAAATACAATCAAAACTAAAAAATCAACTTGGGAAAATTAGAACCACTTCTGTACTGGTCAGCACATTACAAGTATGTTGGAGGGGAGCCTGATTTTTATGCTACACTCATGCTAAACCATTCAACCAAAGTGTTTTTAGATATTATAATCAGCAAGTTTAGTCCAAAGGTACAGAGAAGAAATGCTATTAAATCATGACAAGTACCACTGGACATCTTTACTGTTTTCATTATTTATTAGAGAACATTTTCCTGGGCAATGACATTATCTTAGTAGCCGAGTAGCTTAGCTTAGTTGCTAAACTAAATTAGCCCCTGATTGTCTAACTCACTAAAAGTGTATATTTTAGCTTTAACAATGTAGCAGTAGCAGGAGGCCTAGCATCAACACATACCTCTCATTTAAGTTCTTAGATAGCTAAATCTTTTGTAGTGTCCCACTAATGGCTAGTGCATAGCTAAGGATGTGTGGGAGACATGGCCATGTGCACAGGCTCTTCGGAAGTACCGCAGTGAGAGCAGCTTAAGAAAATGTACATTTGTCATGGATGTTATTAGTGCTACCTGTGTTTGTTCTACGCTGTGCTGGGTTGTGGGGTGCAGTTGGTGCGATGCTGGTGCCTACTGTTAGGGAGAGCTGTTTGGTTATTGATGACCTGCCTGCTTTCTTGACTGTTCGGAAGTGCTGGGCAGCAGTGGAGAGAGTTGAAAAAGAGGACTGAACCCGGCTGAGGACTGAAAAAGAGGAGGCAGAGAGGCGAGACAGTGGGTGAGGACAGCGGTCGAGGTGGCTTGATGAGGCTTGACAGCGCAGCCCGGCTGGAAGATGGCCTACTGAAGCTTGACGGAAAGGCTTATTATTAGATACTGTTTAATGGATTTATGTGGAAAAACAACCTTCTGAGCAAAAGTTAAAGGAAATTAAAGTTAAATGTTTCGAAATATTTGCATAATTCGGTTGATGAGATATGAACAGGCATTCAAAGTATGAAGTTTAAAGAGACTCAGGTTTCTTTACATGGGTCATGATGTCTACAATACAAATATAGCCATTGTATTTAATATCCAAAACCACCAGCCTAGAGCCCACATGTGTCTACTGAGTTTATATATGCAATGTTGATGATGGTAAAATAGTGGGACAACTGAAAAAATAATTTCTAAATATTTTTTATGGGTACTATTTTGTCTGGGAACGCCCTGCATGTAGCCCTGCACCAGGAACTGTTTCAAGTCAATGGATTAGCAAGAAGTTTTAGGCCCAATCTTTATCACAAAGCTATCACAAAAGTATTCATAACCTTTTCATGTAATAACTTCCTGGGTGAGAGCTTTTAGAGGTGGACGTTTGGTTCCTATCACCACCACTACGAACAATTCTGACTTGGCAAATTTCCCTAGAACTAAACATATCACACCAAACTGCTCTGGATGACTTTGTTTGCATCCTAACTGTTTAATTATGCAGAAATCCTGAAAAATTGGTCCCCCAATTTCCCCTTTAACCTGCCCGTGGTGTAACACATCAGCTCATTGAAATGTTGACTTCCTAAAAGTAAAACATTGCAGAATATGGACAAAACTGTGTTCCAGAAAAGGGTCATTATGCCTTGCTTGTCCTTGATCCCCAGCGAGGTGGAGCGAATATCACTGTCATTTCCTATTTAGCTAGCTAGCCGGCGAGATAGATAGCTATCACTGTTGCTGTGGTGAGACCAGCAAAGCACAGGAAAAACAAATAACTCTCAGCAGCTGATGGTGGGAGTGAGTTATGTACTGATAGCAAAGCTTTCCACACTTGCTTGGGAGCCGCTGTTCTATTTCTATATTGTATATTCTATTATTCAACAGCGAAGCCTTACCAAACTTGTGTAATGGCATTGGCATTAGACAAGAGAGCGTTTGATGAACAGGAGTCCGAGCGGAGTGCAACAACAACATGTACTGCTCATTCCAGTCTTCAGGGGGCAGCCTGCTCCTTCAGCATCCCACAAGCGCCTGTGAATCACCTCGAAAACAGCCCTCCAAAGTTTGCTGACGCAAAAGGATTATCAGGAGTTTCGCCTTGAGTGCAGAAGCAGGATAAGTGTGTAACACTGGCATTATTCAGGGAGAAATAGCCTCTGTTTGTTCGCTTCCTGCCGTCTTGGAGACTGTACGTTCCCAAAATCCCTCACACAAGGGCCGGAGTGTGAAACAGCCTGTTTCTGCGGCCCCAGTCATGTGTCTGTGCGTTCTCTCTCTCATATGGATGAGGATGTCAGAGTGAAAACAGTTCCTAGAAATCCTCCAGCAGCAAAAGGTCAAAAGTAGGGGAAATCTCCCCAACAGGACATGCAGGTGGGACCTGTGCCATTGGGTTACAGCTGAATGCGGCCTATGCAAAGACATGCACAGGATGGTGCAGTCAGAGATCACACTTCATTTATTTACTTTCCAGAATAAATGAGCAGTGCAAGTTATTCCTTTTACAGGAAATATTTCTGAGGCCAGAGTTCAAAAAATTAATGAACAGACACCAATAAAATAGGGCTCCCAACAACCCAGCAAGACCTTGCAGACCACAAGGACTATCCTCATCAGATAAATACACTCATCATCAAAAGAATAGTTGCATCCAGAAGAAAGTGTGGGAAGGAAGATAAAGGTTACCAGGAACAATAAATGATGATACATTTAGACTGATATGGGCAATATTTATTGAGCTACACATACGGAAGTAGTGTCTCTCAGTATGGCGTCGGGCCACCATGTTTGCTGACGCAACATGCCAGACGTCTCGCCATGGAGTTGTAGAGGTTCCTAATGGTGTCCTGTGATAATCCATCCCAAGCAGCTTGAATATTCTCACACCGTTCCTGCAGATTTTGTGGTAGGAGTGGAGGTGGACGTGGACCGACCACGGTGCCTCCACACACAGATATGTTGGTCGTCTCTACCAAGACAAAAGCAGGACTTGTCACTGAAGGAGTCCAGCTGCTATTCTGAGTCACTCCATGACAGTCTGGCACGACACCATTGCAGTCCTTGGTGATGTTGACGTGGTGATAAGGGCAGTGGTTGTAACAGTCTGTGTGCATGTAGTCCTGTGTCGTGCAGCCGCCTGCCAATGGTGCTGGCACTAACAGGATGGATCATGGAGGGCATCACTGCTCACTGAATGTCAAACATGGCTGTTGGGTCAGTCAGGTATAAGGCGATAAGGCCCGTCCTTGGTTACGTCACATGCATGGCCAAGCATGAAACTTGAATCATTCACATGTCCCACAGTGTCAAACCTACCCACCAAGTTTCATTCCTGTTGGTTGATTCCTTCTGGGTGCAGCTATTTGTGCAACTATTCTTTTGATGATGAGTGTAGTCCTCAACGCAGCATTATGCAAGAACTGGTAAATTTGCTCTTTTGGTCCCCCAATTCACTTTTACACCACTTTTGTAAATACAAACTACGTTTTGTGCACCTCTCACGGACAGCTGTACAAGCACATTTGTTGATGAGCTAAAGGAAATGGCATCACACTCCCTGCTGCATGCATACGTGTCACACTGGCATATGGACGCTACAGATTAAATTTGTGAGTACGACTGCGTGAAGACCCTGGGTTTAACTGTCAGGAGTGAGGACACAGGAAGCAGGAACACAAACTTCTCTTTCACTTGCAAACACTATTCAGGCTTCATTAGGGCGGGGCCTGGCGTCTCTCACATCTCTGGTTTCTCTCTTTAAGCCACCTACTGAGATAAGACGACATGAGGTAGGACAGCCCAAACGACTCACAGGTAAACCCCATCAGTCACTCAGCTCGCTTGTTCAGTATGACTGGCTCTCCTTCCTGCATATGACGCTCGACCATACTCCCTCCTCTCCAGGTGGTTTCCATCTGTAAAGAACTGAAATTGCGAGTGTAGTCTGTAGCACCCGTGTGCCTGCATGAGGTGCCTGCTTGCAAAGAGGAAAGACGTCATCCGAAGAGATGTCCGTGAACCATGTCCACTTACAAGGTCGAGTAATATTACAGGATGTTTAAATGTTCAAAGCTTATTTGGCAAGAGATGGACAAAGACTGACCAGACTTTTTGGTGTGAGATGGATTTATGTCTTTGGAAACGGGACTGAAGTTAAATGACTTTTGGCATCCGGGAAAACTACTGAACTCTGTGAGGCAGGGTTGCAGCAGCCGACATCACATTCCTTCATGAATAACACTGGCAGGGATGAACACACTGCTGTCAGATTTAGCCATGAGACTGTCATCCATGCTTTTATCTCTCTCTTTTAGCTCTCGCCAACAAATAAACATCTCTCCAAGATTTACTCTTGCTGGTTACTCTCCTTTTTTCCTTCCTTGTTTCCGTCTTCTTCAGGCTCTTCTGCCATGATGTCCATACTGGGAATTCCAAGCTAGCTTCTTCTTATAGAATTTAGAGTTTAGAGCCATTTGCCACTTGCACACAGAGGAATTTGTCTTTTGCATTAAGCACACTTGCCCAGAGCAGTGGGAAACCCTAACCACAGCACAGCCTGGGGAGCTGGGTTAGGTGCCTTTTCCAATGGCACTTCAGTCATGTCCTGTTGGTGCAGGGGATTGAGCCGCCAACCTTGCGGTCACAAGGCTGGATCTCTAAACCTCCACCCTACGACTGCTGAAGACCTATAGGTGTGTGTATGATGTGGTGCCGTTAAGTGTTCTCACAAGAGGTCTCGTGCCTGCTCATCCAAAGTTACACAAGAAATCCTCAAGCAGCAAAAGGCCCAAAGTAGGGGAAATCTCCTCAGGAGGACATGCAGGTGTGACCCGTGCCTTTGAGTTACAGCAGAACGTGGCCTACGCAAAGACATACACGTGGCCTACGCAAGACTGTGTAAAAGTTAGAGATCGCACTTTATTTATTTAAGTTCCAGTCAAAATGAGCAGAGCAAGCTGTTCAGTTGGGGGTTAGGTACCTTGCTCAACGGCACTTCAGTCATGTCCTGTAAACCCAGGGGATTTAACTGCCAACTCTGTGGTCACAAGGCTGGGTTCCTAACCCTGCCCCCAGTGACTGTTGAAGACCTATAGCTGTTGGCACGTGATGTGGTGCCGTAAAGCATTATGCAGGTCTCGTGAGGTCTGTGCCCAGTCTTCCATAGTTACACAAGGCTAAAGCAGGTGTTCTGGGACCGAAGTGGCAATGGCAGTGATGCACTTCTGCCTGTTATAAGTCAGAGTACCATCAAAATGATTTTGAAGCTGTTATTATAAGGTAATATTGTGACATAATGTTGTTTTTAAAGCTTTTATCTCTGAGAAAAAGGAGAGTCGTTTCTTTGGAATACTGAAAGCAAGCTGTAATAAAGAAAAAGGGTTGATAATGAAAAAATGATATTGTATTTAGTTGTTGATGCTTATTTTCTAATTTTCTGGGGTTTTTTCCTGACACTGAAAAATGTGCTTGCTGTTTTGACTGGATATTAAATAAATGAAGGGTTGCACATCTCCAACTGATTCCTGTGCCTAAATGACTCATCATTGAACAGGCCATGGTAATATGTGATGCACTCCCCATTTCTTATGCCAAAGCATGCTGTTATTCCTTTGTGCCTGCATTTGGAAAGGGACTGATACTTACTGTCTTGTGTTCATTTGCAATTACGATTACGTATTTAGGGTTCAAATACGCACAATTGTTCCTGCGTCATCATCACACAGTGCGTCACGGTACTGCTTATTAGCTCGGGACTCTCACTGAGTGAAAGAGAAAAAGAGAGGGAGAGCTATAGGGAGAGAAAGAAAGAGTAAGAGTGAGACAACTGTGACAGTCATAATTGCGTCCTCTTTCCCGCACAAACACATTGCAAATATAGTGCTGTTGTCAATAAGGGTGGTTTTGTGTCGGCATTGTATTGCTGGTGCTGGCTTTCAATGCATACTGACGTCTGTGATGTCATAACCCCCTCAGAGTGCAAACTGAGGTGGCATTAGTGATGATGATGATGATGATGGTGATGATAATGTGTAATAACCCCTGTGGGCGAACTGATTCTGTTCTGAAGCCTCAGCCATGGCCCCCAACCCACATCAGAGATGACGTTAGTAGAGGTAGTAATCATCACCCTGTTAGCACCATATTCTTCTCAGAAGTAGCTGAACTCTGCATCTCTCTTTATGCAACATCAAGCCAGGGCGAGCTCTTTGGACAAGTGCCAGCTTCCCCAGACAGGCGTGAATCCAGCAGAGGCCTACGTGACGCAGTACTACTCTCCCCCTGCCCGCCACCAACACTCGACTAGGCACTGAGCTAATGTCATGTCCAGGCCAGATTGATTTTGCTTTCTCAATCAACATTCTGCTATGCCCTGGAGCAACAGCTCTCAACTGCAGACCTGGAGACCCACTGCAACGTTCCAAACATTTTGTTCACAGAGTACAACTCCTATGACTCAGAAAGGGCTGAATAAATAGCTGATGAGTTGGGTAGAGTTACCTAAATCCACTGATCCCTTAGGGCCTTCTAGACCTTCAGGGAAAGCCAAACGATTTATGCGAAAGAAAAGAAAACTTATCTGTAAATGAGCCAGTTTAAAAATTGTAATACACTAATTGTGCTTGAAAAGAAAGGGGTTACGTTCGTGCAACTGCCGATAGATAATTGCCCCCTATTGGTTAGGGCTTCAGGAACTGAGCTGAAGGTCTCGCTTGTCAGTTCAGTGCAGCTTTATTGGCATGACCGTATCATTTGGCAGTGTTGCCAAAGCATTTCACATACATCAGTCTATTGAACAAACACACATGCACACATATACAGTACACATGCTTTTCAATATTAACCACTTACATAAATTGGAACTGACAGTTGAGGGAGTTTTTAATGGATTGAACCAAATTCAATCCAGGGCCTTCCGAAAGCTCTAGAAAGGTCACTGAGATGTGAAACCATTGCCTAACCAGTTTCAGTGAGTTGTCAGAAAAGGAAAACAGCAGGAGCTCCAAATCAGGGGCTTTAACTACAGGAGTGACTGTAAAACTGATACATACAAGATCAAATATATCACTGCTGTGATGTATCCTCCAACATAATAACTTACCAGGAGAGGGAAACAACATACTTTACTTTTAACGCAAGTCAAGGTAACCAGACGTCGCTCTATGTCGTTGAGCCATTTCTTTTAGTTCATTCATGATTAAAATTTATACACAATGTAAAGGGCAGCAGGCGTGTTCAAATTATGCCAAAAACATGAAAACAACAGTAATATAGATGGTGTTGTAACAAGGTTTAGTTCTAACAGCAGCAATGTGTTAATGTCTGTTACAATCTTTAAGGAAAACATGGAATTTCTTACAAGCTGCAAATTTATATGGTTTATCTAGAACAGTCAAAATGTTTATGTGACTTGCTGTTAGCAATAATACACTACTAGAATCCTGTAGGTGTGCTAGCAGAAATGAACATTTTCATAGAGTTTATTTTTGCCTAAGGCAAGAGGGTTCCCCAATCCCTAAACCCATACTTAACACTTTTTGAAAAATGGAAATGGTAGATCGCCCATAATAGTAGAGAAGAACCACTTTTGTTTTCCTAAAGACAGTTACAGTGGTTCCTTACATAACCATTATTGCAAATGAAATGTGTGAAGAAATCTGAGAATTGGGGAAATAAGAATTGCTCCTCTACAGCATTGCAGAACCCTTGGTGGTACCTTTTTCTGTTGCCAAGCATTCTCATCCACACCACCAGGGGGTCGTAGTCTCCTGAGTTCTAGCCCTTTTTTCCTCACCTGTTTGTCATTAGTGGCCATTTTGTAATCTATTTAAGCTCCATGAAATCTACTGTTGTCATGAGGTCTTGTTCGGTCCTGTCTTGTGTTTATGAGCCTTGTGTTTTTCCTTGTGGTTGGTCTCATTTCTGCCTTTATTTTGCCTGGCCCACGAGTTGAGATGGTGATTTTTTTTTTTTTTTTTACATCGTTGGCCACTCAAGGCTTTGTTTGGTTTCTACTTTAATTTGGTTATAAACTTACACCTGACTTCTAACCTCTGTGTGATGCCATCCGTGACAGTATCAGTGTTGGTACTTAAATAAAATAATTGCTTCAGTGAAAGTACAAAAGCCAAATTGACTAGAATTAAGTATCTAGTCCAAAAACTCCCCAAGAACTGAGTTTTCTATAAAACTTCAGTATAACTTCTTAGTGCATCCAGAAACTATCCACATAAAAACTCATCTTAGAAATTTGGTCTTCTGCAGTGTCGTTTTTTTTCTGTATCCATGTCATTGAATAAAATGATAAACCTCAAACATGCGACAAAGGCAACAATGTGTTTTCCAACGTATCAATGCAAAAAGTAGACTAATTTTATCACGAACGTACTGGAGTAGGAGTCATCTGATATGATTTCATAATAATTCTGCTCTAGAGATGTGCTAACTGACCTTTTATTAGAAACGTATCTTCCTGGAAAGTTGAGTTCCAGCCTTCATCTAGCACATGCGACCCAGCTGATCAAGGTCTTCTGAAGATAAGGAAGATTAGAGCTCAAATTTAGATTTGATGCTAAATGGTGCCTTATGTAAACGCTTACTGAGTCAGATTCTTACTGTAGTGGTGATGGGAACCAGGAGTCATGGGGTCTATAACACAAATACAGGCCTTTTATTTGCTATACGCATGTCTTCTGATGTCTTTCTTTGGGACTATATTGGCTTATAACACCCTGCACACGTCCCTCCATCACACATGTACTTTAGAAACACAGTTTTGGCCCAAAGCGTTTGTAAGACTATAGCCAATGTCTCATTAGGCAGAATATTTAGAACCACTTTGTGTACTAATTTTCTGTGAGGGAGCTTTAAGAGGCATTAAATGCTTCAGATATTTGGCTCCCATCAGCACCACTGAGAACAAATTAAAGTCTATAGGTTTCTCTACAACTTCAATCCATTCTGAATGAATTTGTTTACATGTTAGCCATCGAACCATGAGAGATCAGTGGAATTCCTCTTTAGGGCACCACAATATGTCATTTGTCCACTGTTGCAGTATCAGCCTTTGCAATACCGGTATTACAGAAGTCTGCAACACGCAAACGAGCCCCTTAGCAAATCGCTAATGTTTTCTGTCGTGTGCTGTGAGTATCCTGCCCAAACCTGGGACGTTCTATAGGTGTTTTGATGAATTGAAGTAATTCTACAATTATACATAGTCTTAGTCAAGTAATAGGGATGCGGGTAAAATTTAATGCAGCATATTACTGTGATATTTTGCATGGCAATATCATATTGACTGGTATTTATCGGCACTGTAATAGTAAAACCAATTGCTTTGAGTACAACAGAAAGGACTGCATTTGCTAGTGCTGCATGAATGTGAAGTGCAGTGGATTCCTATTTGACTGTAACAGCACAAAGGTTCTACTGGGGACACAATTTACAATTGAAGAAAGGCAATAAATCTCAATATATGTTATCGCAAAATTGCAATAATACTGTATTGAGACTTCATGATAATATCATAACTTGGGGCCTTCTGTGATTCCTATCCCTACAACAATGCAGGCCAGTCTTTAACTACAAGGGTCCACCAGTATTGATGGTGTACTGTTCAGCCTAATAGTGCAAACACTTTCAGAGTGACAAATTACTTGATGGCTCTTGTTAGCATTTCCTGCGGCTCTCCACGTGTTACTCATGGAGCAATGTCTACAGGCCAACAGCAGCTTGAAAGGGAAGTGATATATGTTTCACCTGACGAGACTGAGCAGTGTCATACTGTACGTGCGCTGAGGGTACTGCCCTGCTGTGCCACAGGCCAAAGAATGAAAGGAGACTTGAGCAAGGATGGAAAAGTCTGCCCTCTGAACTCGCAGGCCTAGTGTACGTGTGTGTGTGTGACGCTTTCAGAGCAGCTGCAAAACGTGACAGGAAACCCAATCGGCCCCAGTGAAAAGGAGAGAGAAGTACTCCAAGTAATCCATGAATGCTTTCTTAACAGTATCTCAACAGCGCAATTACACTCGTCACTTGGGTGCATATGTGTAAGATGTTTCTACAGGCTTCATTTTGTTGTGCCATATATGCAGATAATGACATGATGGCTTTATGTAACTAAACGGCCGGATGTCATTAATCTTCTATTAGCACTGGCGATTTCCGGTAACAGAAGGGGAACGTGTGAACATTGGTGTGAATATTGGTGACGCGACAAAGTTCAGAATAAGTTCAATTTTATGCAAATTAGCAGCAAAGTGACCTAGCATTTACCAATAGGAACTGAGCAGGGTGGTACGGGCTTTATCTCCCCCCTACTGTGAAAAGGTCCACTCCTTTTTTGGTTCCTAGATGTTTGTTCCTGCTAGAGATGGATGAATGGCGGTGGTGTTTGCAAAGATTGAACACTGTTTTCTTTACACTCCGACTGCTCAGACAGTGATGTCTCAACTCTACTGCCCGCTTTGTGCCCATTTATTAAAGAACAGTGAAGAAAGATCTTGTCCATGTCCTCTCTATTAGGATAAGGATTTGTGCTGATATGTGGACATATGTAGGGCTTAACCTTACAGATTATTGTTAACTGGCAAATTGCAATGCATCTAATGGATCTAACAATGCAACAGTGCATCTAATGCAATGTTGAGGAGTAGCAAAAGTAATATGATACATAGTTTAAAGAACTCCACATGGAGTAAATAATACTGAATTACTCTGAGTAATGAGTGTAATATTACTTTTTGTACATTGCACTGGTCATCTACATTACTCTCTCAATACTGATATGCAAATTGACTTTACTCTGATTGGCTGGACTGTATTATGCCTCGTTCAGAAAGCAATCCGGGCTGAAATGTTTCCTCATGAACAATAGAGCTAATCTGCTGCAGGCTGAATAGACTGATATATCTAAATGCATATTGATTTTTGTGACATAACAAAAGAAAAGGTACGTTCAAAATGTGCTGTTTTTGTAGCTTTGTTTCTGTGTGTGGGCTATATGGACTGCAGAGTGAATAGCATGTTTAAAACAGCTTTAACTGGGCACATACTACAGCAGTTATTTTAAAGAAGTGAAGAAAAGTACGGAGGTTTTGCATAATATGGGCCCTCTGAAAGGTGTTATTGAGAAGGCTGGGCGTTATAAAGGAGCATTTAAAGTAAAGTTTTATGGTGCAGAATGCATGCGGACTTGTAGAGCTTTAGAGAGAGAGAGGGACGTGCTCTTTCTCTCACCCCCCAACCCTCCCAGGGTCAGCTGTTTACTGGATGACGCACATTGAGCCCCAGTTAATATTGTACAGGAGGCGCTGGCGTCTGACTGAGCATTCCATTACAAGCCCTTCATGCTGAGTTCACTCAGCAGCTGTGTGCTGATTTGGCCTCTGTCTCTCTCTCTCTCTCTCTCTCATTCGGTCTCTCTGTCTTTTACTCAGCTCAAAATGCACAGCAGACTTCAAAGCTGGTTGGAGTTCACCTGCCAAAGAGCTGCAAAGCTCGGTGTCACCGTTAAAAGTTTATTCCACAGAAACTTAACCTGATGCTAAAGCGGCCAGTGATTGAAAGTGCACCAACAGAATGGTCACAACACATGCAGACACCACCCTTTGAAAGACACCACTTCTCTGAAACGCTGTCAAGCTTTGTGAAATAAAGGTTACCAATGTAAGGCTGTTAAAAGAAAGGGCAGCACTTGTGAGAAGCCTGCTCTGATCACCGTCCCAGCATTCGGCAGTTAGTGGTCAGTGACGCCAAGCATTTGTCAACCTGCGGACCACACGTAGCCTTCAAATAATCAGCCAGGCTGCGCTGCATTGTGCTGCTGCAAGGAGTTATGTAACACTAGTTGGAATGAGCAAGGTTTCCTAATGACTCCATTAACATGAAGGTTCATTAAAATCGCTTGTAGTTGGCCAGCCTTGAAGTGGCGGCTGGCACTGGCATACAGCTGTGCTCAGAGGAAGCAACCAGCTCTAATTAGCCGTACCGGACTACAATGATGCTAGTGTGCTGAAATACTGGTACGTGCCCGGCTCTCTTATTGTGTACAGTTTATTCAGCATTTTCTGAGCCATGCAGACTATTGAACTGCTTAGTGCATGGTCCATGCATACAGGTATTTGATTGCTCATAGCATAAGGAAGCCTTGTCCACGTCCTACACTAATTCGTTCATATTTAATATCATATATTTATACAGACCGCCCTGAGGCCCTAAGACCCCAAGGCCGCCTACCTGACCTGTGAGTCATGAAACCATTTTCATTTGCCACACATGCACACCTGGCATCCCAGTTAGTGCTCCCACAACAATCCTCCCTGGTTAAAAGCAGTTTGCTCCATCTGTCACTCTAAGAGGAAGTAGACCTATAGAGAACGGAATGAGAATTAAACAAGCAATACTTTAAATGATATATGACACTATTATTAGTTATGCAACATGCGTAGTGAGGGTATAAGGATGACCAGCCCTGTGTTCGTAATACAAATGAACAAGTATGTAGTCAGTCTCTTTCTGCAGACCCCCTAGTGGTCAGTCCACTGATGGAATGGAAATTCATTTGGGTATATTTAATTAATATGACCAAGTAATGCACAGTATTTTCCCCATTAACTATGTTATTAAATTTACCAAGCCTCTCAGAGTGTAAAATGTTTTGCTTCTGTGTTGAGCTGCTAGCCAGCAACGAGAGTGATAAAAGATTAAACAGACTGCCGTGCAGCAAACTGCAGCTTTCTTAATATGAAGCATGAGCAACTGACACAAAAATAAAAGCAAACAATGCCTACCAATGTCACGTGGGGTCAAGATGAGGAGGCAGGATGTAAGCGCAAGGATTTAATGAACAGAACAAATAAGATGAAACAAAACCAAAGAAACCAAAAAGACCAGAAAACTAGGAAAGGACTGGGAACAGGGTAACAAACAACGGACATGGAGACAAAACACAAAGCAAGAACAAAGGGAACCACAGGGAGTATAAAACAACAAGGACTAACGAGGAACACCTGGGAAGGGGCGGAGCTATAAACTAAGGACAGGTGAGGGGCCTGACAAGGGGCGGAGACAGGAGGAGTAATAACCAAAACAAACAGAAGCACATGGAACAAAAGTCCCATGGAAGTGACAAGAAACAGAAAACCAGAGAAAACAGAGGCAAACATGGGCAAGACAAGATAGGACGTGACAACCAAACAGACAGAAATAGTCTTTTATGGCTACCATGCTGCACTGCATAAGATTTGGGGATTTGGAGAAATGTGTAATTGCGTGCAACATGCAGAATGGTTACACAGGTTGTGCTTCGAGCCCCTTCCTCAAGTGGATGAAACTGACAATTGCAAGCATGTTGAAAAGAGAACTCTGTTAAAACTTGATTGAAAGACGGCTTCAGATGATGTGAGCAAATTATCTACAGTTGTCATTATAAGCTCACCAGACAAAAAATTTGTCACCTTGCGTGTTTAAGGTGGTAGTAACTTCAGGCTCCTACTGATGACGCTGCACGAGGATGATGGGGCTATAAACACCTCCGGGCTGTTAGTGACGGGATTCATAGATTGAGAAGAGGTGCTACAGTGCAGTGAATGTCTCGTTCTATGTGTGGAAAATGGCTCCAAAGCAGATGTTAATGATTGGCTAAAAGGAGTGATTGTATTTGGGCATGCCAAAGACCATAGTGTGAAGGAAGTAGCTGAATCTGGAGGTGTATGAAAGTGTAATGTCATACGGGGCTACCAGCAGTGGCTAGAAACCCCTCCTCGAATTGTGCCAGGAATGGCGTGCACCAAATCTGCAATTCTTTGATGTAAGAATGCCTAAACATTGATGTGGCCTACATCCAGAAACTTGTCCAGTCCATGCCAAATTGAATCACAGCTGTTATTGGTGCTCGTGGAGGCATTACATGCTATTAGGTATGTTTCAGCCACATTTGACTAATTTTTTGTTCACTATATTAATGTTGATTTTGCATTTGAGACCATCAAGGTGGAACCTTATTTTTGAGACTGACAATAATACATAAGGACGCATGATGTAGTCTACAGTGATACCGTTGCCATTCGTTGCCATGAGTCCAGTACAAACACTGGGTTAGCTGATGTAATAGAATTTGCATCTAGTGTTCTCCACCAGCTGTCCAGTGACGTTAGTAGCAATTTGAAAAGATGTGGTAGCCGGTTACCTAGCTAAAAATGATATGTTATTTATATCATGACTTCCTTAGAATGCTTTACAATACAGGTATTAACATAAGCGTAAGCATAAGCGTATTAACATATGTCAATGAAAAGAACAAAGGAAAACATTCTGATACAGACCTTCTTACCATCCTGCTCACAAAATAATCACTACATTTACTTTTCTAGGGGAAACTGACATATTTGTACCTTTTCATAACCTGACAACCTTTTTAAATGGTTGTTTTTAACATTTTCAAATAGAAAAAGACATTGTGTATAGAGTCAATGCAAAAAAAAAAGATGTGAATGTTAAAGCTCAAATAATAAGAAATATCATAAAAGAAATATCATATTCATGATTTCACTAATTAGACAGAAGAGGAAAATGATCAGTTTGGGCCACAAACAAAACCCACTTCTATGATAACTATGGGCATTCAAAGCTTCCAAAATACACTGCATGTTTAACCTGAACCTTGTCATTTACCTTGCAGCAATTTCACAGTTACTGTTTTCAACTTGATTAGGCTGCTGCTTGTATACACAGACAGTGACATATCTGGGACTTCCAAAACGAACTTAATGGACCTTTTTCTCATTAAATTGGTTACGCCTATTGGGCATGATTGGTAGTTTCCTCAAAACGTGATGGGTTGGTTGTTTTCTCTCTCACTTCATAATTACACTGATAGCTAATCTAAAACATTAGGCCATAAGGCCTGTTCAGCTCTTCAGCTCTTAGAGTCCTAACCAATAGGAAAGCTATTAGCTTCATTGCTACAGATATACTGGCATGGCAATTACCTTGCTGCAATTTCACAGGGACTCTTTTATAGAAACCTGCAAATGTTAAAAACATAAAACTCAAATATTAAGAGTGCGTTAAAAATAGTAGGAGACAGTAAAATTTGGAAACATACAGAATTGTGAAAGACAAAAGAGCATGCATAAATGAGGAAGAAAACACATTACTTAAGAAAGCTTATGTAAAGTAGGGAAAGCACAGAGTGAACAGGTCTGCATTCAGTTTCGATATGAAAGTGGAAAGGCTTGTGCAAGCCTGGAGGTACTGAGGCAATTAATACATTCCATAGTCTGAAGGTGATGGCAGTGAAGAAGTGAGTTCCAAATGTAGGTTATTTTGTGAGCAGGATGGTGATGTGTGTTACCAGATCTGAGTGAAAGAACTGCTATAGAGGTTTTCTATCATGAGAGGTAGGAAGGGAGGGGCAAGTCCATTATAAAAAACCGAGTGAGGTATGGAGATGAGCAATACTATGAAGACAGCAGAAAGTAGATTTGGTTACAAAACTAATGTGAGATTGAAAAAAGATTGTAGAGTTGAAGAAGATCCTTCTAGCAGCAATAGATGAAGCTGCTGTATAGGTCATAAATAGGAAGGGGCCTAAAAGAGAGCCTTGTGGTACACCTTGACAAACTAAAGCAATGCAAGATTTGAATTTGTCAATAAAAATGAAACCAGTGCTGCCTATCAGTACTATATGATGGGAATAATGCTAAGGCAGTGGCACAGATGCAGATCAAATCAAATATTTCAGATGGGATGGTGAGATAAAAGTATGTTAATCTGCATTTAAGAATCACAGTGTCCAAGGTGGTGGACTATGACTAAACTGAGAGGAGGGAAATGGGGAAAGCAAATAAAGGAAACTGAAACTTTTCAATTACAAAGTGACAGCTCTCTTGTTTGTAGTGTATTTGTATCCTGTGGGGGATTTGGGGGAGAAAATCATCACATGAATTCACAGCTTCTGACTATAGAAACTCTCATGTGAATTCAAGTTTCAAGACATCAGAGATGTGAGTCACCCCTGTGGATTTAAATGCTGAGAAATTTCCATTTGAAATGTGTAATATTACACCGATCACCATGACTTAATGTCAGTTCTGTTAGAGATGTATGCTATTTTCATATTCATGATTCACTAATTGAGTAGTTGCATAATGTCCCAAGCCACCACGTTTACACTTTTCAGTATATAGATTCCAAAAGGGAACAACAGTAAAGGGATACTGTAGAGGTCAGTGGCAAACCATGACTCTGCATGATCATCAGTTCGGGCCACAAACGGCAAAACCAACTTCTATAATGATCTTAAATTCTGAAAGTATCCCTATGGGATTCTAGTGGTTTGTTAGAATGAAGATAATGGCATTAGATGTTTTCGATCATTGTTTTTATACCCATGGACCTTCAAAGCTTCTGAAATACACTGCATGTTTAAGTTGAACCTTGCTACATACATATTGCCATGTCGTTTAGCTTGCAGCAATTCCACAGTGACTCTTTTCATTTCTAACAGCTGACTGATTAAGCTGCTGCTTGTATTTACAGACACTGACATATCTGGCATTTCCGGAAGGAACTTGATGGACCTTTTTTTTCACAAAATTATTATTGGTTATTGGTTGTTTCCTCAAAACGTGATTGGTTGTTTTCTCTCTCGTGTCATAATTACACTGATAGCTAATCTGAAGCATTAGAAAGCATGAGCCATAAGGCCTCTTCAGCTCTTGGCCACTTTTCTGCTGGATGTTTCAGGAAATGAACCTTTATTTTCAATAAAAACTCAGCAGTGAAAAAAGTTTGTTACACCACTGATCTGATGATTGGATGGAAAAAAGTGACAGATTATATAAATTTAGGTTTTAAAATGGCGAAAAGTAATCAGTATTCTCTGCTCTGAAATGCTTAAAGTCCACTGAAGGCAGTAAAATCATGCCCAATCGTGGGAAATGTTTGGCCTCTCTCAAGTGTCAAATACATCTAGGACCTGAAAATGGACCCTTTACTGGACTTGTAGAGCCATACATGTTTGAGCCACTACAGCCAGAATCCAGTGCCAGAGGACACCGAGCTACACTGGACCTTGTACCCTTAAGTCTTTAAAATATATATTTTTTTCTACCACTTATGTAAAGCGTAGCTAGCATAAGCTACATTGTAGCTTGTAGCCTGTAGACTGTTGGTACTCGGCCATTCCAGCAAACGAATTACCGAAGACACAACGTGCTTACCTCACTTGGTTTATAAGTCAATGGTTTTAGGTCCACCCCAAAAGTCCTGAACACAGAAATGATGATAAACAGTTTACCGTCTAAGTCCACATTTCAGTAATACATAGTTCACAGTCTTGTCACATGTTTTCAGCAAAAATTCTAATATGTGAAATATGTTTAAAAACAAATCTCTGAAATTCATTTGCCAAGTTTAAATACAAGCAGTTGCCTAGAACTGAGGGTTTCCCACTGGTACAGGTATGTGTACAACCATGAAAGATCAGTAATGCACTTTTAGAGAAGGTTCTTCAAGGGTTCTTTAGTAAAGTCAATGGTTCTATATAGGACTATGAACATTCAAGTGACCATTTGTATGTATAAATGCTTCCTTGCATGGTCAAATGGTTCCTCTCTATGATGACCAGTTGGACTAGCATATAAATGGTATAAATGGTTCTATATCACACCAAAAAGGGTTCCACTACTGTTATGTGTCAGAGAACACTTCTTGCTAAGGAGTGTAGGCAAACCACTTTTGGTTCCCTAAGGAACCCTTTAAATTCATGGTCCTTAAAAGAAACTGAATTTAAACCACTAAATCACTGGACCTGGACAAGGCTTTCATTTTAACCTGTTTAGAATGGTTTTGGGGAGACTCTTTATTTATTAAGGATGGATGAATGAATGTTTGATAGCCGGTTATGGCTTGTATGTTCTCCAAAAGAGTCTGAGACACTCTGTTCCTTGATCTGTTCAGTCCTCTGGACAGTTGATTTCTACTGGTATGGGGAGTACACAAGCTGTGAGCACATGGTTGAATAGTTGCTTCAGCAAAGAGTGTACCTTAAAGTAGCTGAATTAACTAATGAGGACCCTGTTTTCCAAAAGAGGGAGGGAAATCGTTTATGTGCAGATCATTTAAACCCCATATTTAATAGAAAATACTACAAACACAACATTTAATTTTCTTTTTTTATATTTTGTTGTTTCTTTTTAAATAGATGTCCTATTTAAATTTGACACCAGCAACACTTTCCAAATGGTTGGGACAGGGAAAACAAAAACTGGTAAGGTTTGTAATGCAAAAAGCCTATTAATTAGGCTAAACTGGAACAGGTCAGTAACGTAACTGGGGTGATGGTGACTTTGAACTCTTTTTTTGTGCAAAAGCTGGATTTTAATAAACATAATTAAGGTATACTGTCACTTAAAGCACAAGTATTTTAGTTACCAGTTAAAAGTCTGAAACATGGTTTCAACTCTGACTTTGAACCAGTTCATTAGAATCATCAATATAACACAGAGACTCCTTCACTCTCCGTGTCTCTGGTGGTCGCTGGTGAAGGTGACTGCTGGGTGGTCTGTTGGCTCTGCTGCTGTTTCTATCTTGTGTCAGTATCTATGCTCCTGTGTCTGTGCTATTCCAGTCCTAGCGCTGGTATCTACGCTGTCGTATGCTGCATCTCTCCTGTTTCTCTCTCGTCCTCTTGCTGTCATGGTATCACTGCTGTTCTAGGCTGCGTCCACATTACAAGGCTGAAGTGGCACGAATGTGATTTTGTGCCTAAATCAGATTCTGTTTCTGCACAGCTTTATGAAGACAAAATGGGATCTGACCTTCTCAAATGAATTTCAGTGCAGTTTCATGTAGACTGCAAACAAGGATACATATTCACCATGAGGCCTTGTGACTGTAATGAGAACTTTCCTAGCAGAATGCATGCATTTCCATTTCTTTGTAACCCAGTCATCAGTGTGGGCAGAGTGCCAGCAGAAGAAAACTTGGTAAACAAATACAAGATAGCAGTAATGATTGGAAATCTCATAAATATGCCCTTTTGTGTTGTTGTTGTGTTCATGGCACGTAGGATTGCGTATTACAAATACTGGAAATATAGGAATGTGGGTATTTGAGTGTAGGAGGGGTAATAGGACTATGTTACTGTTAGCATTATAAATTAGAAAAGTGCATTCCCAAAGGAAACGCGGAATGGTTGCGCAACTTAAGTGGTTTCCACTTCCAACAGGAGGAACGAGGGATAAATAAACGACACATGGAGGAGTGTGGGTCATTATGTCTGATAGAGTTTGGGAATTTAGTTAGTACATGCAGTTTGGTGACTGTAGGGTAAAGGAAACAATAGGGTTTAGGTGGGGCCAAAAATGATTGGGAAAAAAAAGACAAACAGACGAGTGCAGGTCAAACCAATATTAAATTCGTGCTCGGAGATCTGCCCTGGGATACGTATCGGAAAAGGGTGTCTGTCGGTCAAGCAGAAGAACAGTAGATGGCCACGCCGTACATCCGATCAAAAAGCTGTATACAAGCACACCATGCCCGATCAGACCGAACATTTTTAAGTCAGAGCGGTATTGATATCTGTAGTTAGTGGACAATGTGTACCAGGAAGACAATGTGTCTTCACTTCCCCTGCTGCCCACTGCGCTGTAGACTTTATCAAGGGTTCTGCACATGTAAGTTGGAGCCCTGACACTAAGGCCCAATCCCATTTCTTATTTTTACCCCTAACCCCGGTTTTCGAGTGTAACCCTCCCCTTTGAAATTGAGTTACGGGTGGCGGGCAAAATTTTCCCTCGGGACAACCCTTCAAGAACCGGATACATCATCTATTTCTTGCAGTCACTGGGGGAACAACCCAGAATGTTCGAGTACAACAAAAAAACTACATGACTTCATTAACAGGCTACTGGCGTTGCTCTGTAGGCAACTCTGCCAGTCTGCAGTGATAGCAGAGGAGGGTAAAGTTCAGCTCCTCATTGCTTAAATACATCATATGCCTTCAAAGAGGGGGATGACAGTTATTTATTACTGCCACCAGGAATTCTTCGGTGATATGAAGCTGAACTTAGCTTTTTAATTGCCAGCTTCATGATCGAATTTCCCTGTTCCACCTTAAAAATTTTGCAAGGTAGCAACTGAGACATCAGCGGATTACTAGCAATTTTTATACATGCTATGAGGAAAATAACCATAAAACGCTATTACATCATCATCCAGGCATCCTCAGTGCCATCTCCTCGCCATCCTCCAGCCAGCCTCTGCTCACAAACCTCATCATGCTGTCTCTATCACTGTCTACACCACCCATCTTCGCCAAACTGCCAAACTGAAAAAGACGTGGGAAACACAGTGCTTTAACCAAAAGCTCGTTTTTAGTGAACACAGCAGCAAAGAAGAACTGCTGGCAGGGCTACACAAACAGCTAGGATAAGAGGCAGGTCACTTCTAACCTTGCAACTCTACTTGATGATAGATACTGACTCCAGCTACCCCACAATCCAAGACAGAACGGCACAAACAACACATGTGCACATTGTCAAACGAACAACAACAACAACTTATTCACAATTTAAAGTCTGTCTTACTGTAAGTGTGGCCTTCCTGTCAGGCTTCATGTGTAACTGCTTTGTATGGCCACACCTCCCATGTGACACCATTCTAACTTCAGCCAATGGGAAGTGCGAATATGCCTTTTTGCACTGTATGTCATTGTCCTTATCGTATTGTCAGATCGATTATTGTTTGTTGCTTACAGAATATACACTATGTGAATCCTAATGCCTCTTGTTACTGCATGATATATGAAGGATGGCGACGCAATGGGGTACGGCTAAATGACCCAGTTACAATTACCAAGTGTAATGGCCATGTTTTAAGTGTTGTATTATACTTGAGTGTTTAATATAACATCCAGCAAAGCTTGAAAGAAAAGTAAGATATGAATATCATAAAACAGTTTAAAAAACGCTGGTCAAAACTGTCTGAGAACTTTGTGGGCGTGGCTAACAAGCAGCTTGATTGACAGCTCTCTGTCCAACACACTGGTCCACTCCTCATATAGAACTTCATTATCCAGCTTTTATGTATGCTAACTGGAAGGGGAAAAAGGACATAAAGTTGAGATGGACAAATCACCTGACAAACAAATGGATGGATGGGCGAAGCAACACATGAATTAATGAACTGAAGAATGTGTATTGGTGTATTAATGAATGAATGAATGAGTGACAGGCAACTACACACAGGTGGTCAAGCTTGTTTGGTTTTGGTTATGCTGGTTAGCTTTAGCTTGCTAAGTTTCTCTGACTCTGAAACTGGTTTGTGTGGGCGGGGTAAGACATGTCAGCCTTGTGATTGGCTAGGAAATGCTTACAGAACTATCACCCAAGATTAGGACCGCCCAGTTTACTTGGAGAGAAGAGAAATATGATATAATATAGATTAGTCATTTATTACACTTTGGGAAGACATTCATAAGACACACTTTGTACATGTTTATTGTGGCCCAGAGGAACAAGATGAACTGTTTTAGAAAGAGATTAAGATTTGGTTTCTCTGGGGCTTTAAAGGACTGTATAACTGTAATCCTTAAAAAGTGATATATAATTACAGCTTATTCGTAGTCTTATTACTGCTATTACAGGGTAATTATCATTCTCCAGCTGTTTTGGAGGCTTTTGCATTGATTTCAGTGCAGTTCACAAAAACCGAGAGTGTTCTCTAAATGTCACTCTGTTGGGAAATCATGAATATCTTCTTGCTGTTGTCCAGCTAGCAAAGCTCTAAAGTGGTCCTGCATTGTCCTTCATTCACACCCACTGATAAGACTGATTGCGGCTCCCGAAATGTTTGAGAACCGCTGGAACGGCCACTTATGTCCAGAAGTTCAGAAGATAGGATGGCCCTAGACTGTAAGTGTTCTGAGTATCCTGGTCTCTCCGGTGTCTGTACTGTCCTGGCTGAATCTGGTGGCTGCAGTAGCAGCACTGGACTCACTGACCTCTCCACATTAGGCCGAAGCTCAGATCATCTTACTCCAGTGGCTATAGCTTGTCCCAGAGTGAGAGAGCCAATTTCTCATAACTAACATATCTCAGACAGACTCCCAGTACTCACAGCCTGAGGATGTACTCTTTCGCCCTGCTGGCTTTCTCGTACTGTCATCACTAACATTCACAACATACACATTGCAGACACTCATATACAAACGTGTTGGCAGCCCTGGTGTAAGACTATACAGAGAACAAACTTCTGCATATTTTAATAACAAATACTGTTTATTTGCTGAACGTAACATTTTTGGGAGGCAGGATTAAATATGAAATGTGACCTGTGCAAATGTTACGTCAAATTTGATGTTTTATTTTGTATGTAATCTGTTAAATTCAGCATTAAATATAAATTGTGCAGATAAATAAAACTGCTGAGATAAACAAAACGTTATTTGACACATGGTGCACAGGTATGTTAAAGTGATGCTGCAGTTTTCGTCTCCTGCTGAATGCAGTTAGTACCTAAGACATGCTTGCCTCTTTAATCTTGCATGCTTAAAAGAACAAGAAATAATCAATCAAACTTTGTTTTTACTCAGAAACACATTGAGGTGACCCTAAATGTAGCCAAGCATTTACATTGTAAGGGATTTAAAAAATTAAAATTGACTTTAATTTGGAAACTTTGAAAGCAAGACTGCATAGAAAAGACACTAAATTCTAAAATCTAAATCTAATGGTAAAAGGATGAAGAGAACAGTTAAGATTTAAAATAATAAAGGGGAAGTAAATAATAAAATTAATATAATAAATTAATTCATAAGATCAAAACATAAAAAGGGTACATAGGCAAACTAAACTAAAACAGATAAATGAGAAGAATGTTTTTGGAAAAATAAAAATAAATACTAAAAATCTAAAATTAAATTAGAGCTGAAAACTAAAATAAGGATACTATGAATGACAATAAATACACAGACAAATACAGGAATAAAAGAACTTAAAAATAAGATAAAAATGTGTGTGTGTGTGTGTGTGTGTGTGTGTATATATATATATTTACAGTATGTTGTGTGTGTTTGTGTGTGTGTGTGTGTGTGTAAAACAGTTACAGGCAGAGTGGAGGTGTTTAGAAATTAAAAGTTTAAAATAAAAGAAGCGACATTCAACCTTTCAGTGGCAGCTGCTATTCATGTTTATAGATAATAGAAAGTCTAGCAAGTTTGAGATTACAGTTCAACCATGTATTACTTATCACTAAGACTTATATTCAGTAACTAGTTTTTCTAACTATGTTTTTCTTAGGCCATAGAAGCATGAGGTCAAACTTTTCAAAGGGGTTAAAGCAATTTGCACATCTACCCTGAGGCATTTGACAAACGTCCAAACCAAGAGCACGCACAATTGAATCCTTTCATGTCCAAAGACTCCAAAAGTACAGTGATAGAACTGGATGTTGTAGCCAAATCGTTGAATCAGTTTTGATTATGTTTTCAGTGTCTGCGCTCAATCCATCTCTAAGAACCCCTGTAGGAAGGGAAAATGTAAAAATCTATTATGGGTATAAAGGGGTTAATCACGTTACACAGTTTGTTGACTGTAGTGTTGCCTGGGTCGGGAATCAAACCTCAAACTGCCACACGAATTGTACTTTCCTGACTACACTATACCAACCTGCACAGTACTGTTCTGCTGTGGTAGACAGTCACTAAGCCAGGCCTTTAGTGTAAACCATAGGTGACAAACCTAGGTCAGAAAAATGAGAAAACACAAACACCTCTACGATCATGCTAACCTCTGCTAGCACCCCTATGGGATTTGTAATATGTATGTAATAGTAGGTGCTAGTTCATATAAGCATTTCCAGATTAAACATTGATGCATGAAGCTCATAAAAGATATTCCATATTTTCCAGATATATTGATTAGTTCTAACAGCTCACTAACTGTTTGTTTATGGCCCATATTCTTTTTTTTCCTCACACAATTGATCCCACCCACTAGAAATCAATATGTGATTGGTTAATTCCTCTGTCAGTTCCTAAGTAGTAGTTAATGTTACCAATAAGAGCTTTAGTCCAGCTTCTAAAGCTAATGGGAAAGCTGGAATGAATGTCTCTACCTACATACCAATCTTGTTGGACAGTTTTCTGTAGACTTTGACCTTTTATTTTACCCGAATGATGAATTAAAATAAGAGCATTCCTACAACAATTGCAGTTTAAATACAACAAGCATCATAACGCTACTAAATGAAAACGAACCTAGAAAAGTACACACATCCCTAGGCCTTCTCTGGAGTCCTAGCTAAGAGCTCCTATCACGTTAGCCTTTTAGCTTCAGTGCAAAACTAAAGAAGCTGCACTTCAGACATCAAACAGCCTCGGCGGATGTACTTCATGTGGTTAAGTTGCTGTAAATTGGTGTCACTTTAGTTGTTAGAGGTGTCAGAGGGGGGATTATGGGTGTGTACAGTAGGACCTGTAAACTGAGGTCTAAGCTGAGAGCGGTGGCCGCAGCAGGCTGGCAGAGTGACAGGCACTAACTGCTGGTGTTCCAGCAAAACATTTCCCAGCATGCAAGAGAGTGAATACAGCTGGCACTGTGCCTCCTACCAGCTCACACTCAGCAGGATCAGGACACATGCTGGAATGTGTTTACATCTCAGCATATACCTGTAAGCTTCCAGACTCGAGTGATCAGATCACTGGCTCTCAGCAGCTGGTCTGCAGGACCCCTGCACTCTACAGCATGGTGCTTGACCGGCTCGTGCACTGGTGCTATCAGCCACTGTGCTGCAGAAGTCTTCCAGTGCAGTTTTGTCTTTGATCTGATCTAATGCATTAGGGCTCATGAGTTGAACTAGTTATGAAAGAGCAGGAGTCTCAGATGCATGTGGTTGGAGTTGGAGGGAGATGCTGAGGTGATGGGACTAACACAAACTCCTGCTAACATTCACTAGGTCACCAATTTTCACTGATTATCTGGCAAATATAGCTAAAGAACAAACATCACTGAAGTTACAGGATCAGTTATCCTCTCATAGCATGCCTGACTTTATCGACTTTGTCTTTCTTCTGCTCAATAGTTTGAAACATTTCAATTACTTCGACTCAATTTCATTGGTGTAGCATTCAGCTTACTGGCCCCTGTGCACAAACTTTTGGTGGGCCCCTACCTGGCTAACTTATTTGGGTGGTATGTTCATTTTTGGGTTTCACAGGAGGTTACACAAGGCCAACGCAACACCATGATGGCAACACACTGACCACAGTGTCGGGCACATCACCACTGTATATATACCAAGAATACTCACACTTTCACAACAGCACAGGCTAACTTAAATATAACAAAGTAATAAACAAGGCAATAAAACCCGCATCTGTTCTTCACAAGCAGCCCCCCGAACGAAAACAACATGAATTTCAACCGGACAGCTCAAGCATGCAAAACAGAGGAACAAAGCAGCAAACTTAAACCCAAACAGTCAAGTATCCTAGATAAAGCATGTTGCCACAGTGGCGGCCGAATGTGCCCCCGCCAGACATGTATTTTGAATGTCTGGAGCTACAAAGTAAACTCACAGGGACACTAGCTCACTGCTAAAACACTGGAAGCTTGACAGAGGTAATGGTGATATTATAGCAGTTGCTAAACAGTGTTTGGACACAAAAATGGAAGGGATGTGTGGGACGTAGAGCGTGTCAAATTTTATTATTCTGTGCTGCTAGTACCATTCTAACTGAGAGTCAAAGCAGCTGTTCAGATGCCCTAATTTCATGTGGGGGTCTCTTAGTGGCCCTTGAGGATGCAAATCTCTTCTGGTTTATTTTACATAAAGTGTCACCTAAGGCTAATAAAGCACCTAATAAAGCATGACCCTGGGTGTCTTAATTACCTGTCTAGTCTTAAATGGGGGGGCATGACAGTAGTGAGTGAGAGAGAACTTGGTCTGGAGTTCTGGGTGCCACCCGCCCCACCCTCCCTGCACTTGATGACATTAACATAGGTAGGACTCGGGGATTACACTGAAGAACAGGGAGGAGATGAAAAGCTGGTAGGGTAGGTATAGTTTGTTACGGCACACGTTTATCTTAGCTCCATTTTCTTTAAGTGACATATAATTACACATAGTTACTTGCACATCATCACTGTTGGAGCAAAACCTTATAAGTGGATATGGTACCAATTTATATTCAGTATCTTTAATAACACTCATCATCAAAAGAATAATTGCCTCCAGAAGGAAGTGTGGGATTGCAGTGCTATTGGGAAGGAAGATAAATGTTACCAGGAACAATAAATGATGATAAATTAAGATTGATATTGGAAATATTTATTGAGCTACACATACAGAAGTAGTGTCTCTCAGTACAGCATCAGCCCACCATGTTTACTAACACAACATGCCAGACGTCTCAGCATGGAGTTGTAGAGGTTCCTAATGGTGTCCTGTGATAATCCATCCCATGCAGCTTGAATATTCTCACACAGTTCCTGCAGATTTTGCAGTAGGGGTGGAGATGGAGTGACACCAGGCCTTCTGGACATGTGACGCGTGACAACAAATCATTCATCGTGGTGCTGACCACTGTGCCTTGTTGCTCGACTCCACCAAGACAAAAGCGGGACTCATCACTAAAGATGACCTGCTACCATTTTTTACCCGTCTCAACATTACAACACTATTGCAGTCTTTGGCGACGTTGGTGTGGCGTTAAGGGCAGTTGTCGTAGCGGTCCATGTCCATGGAGGGCATCACTGCTCACTGAATGTCCGCAGTTGTGGCTGTTGGGTCAGTCTGGTACAGCAATAAGGCCTGTCCTTGCTTACGTCACATGCACGTCTGAACATGAAACTTAAATTGTTCGCATGTCATATCTACCCACCAAGTTTCATTCCTGTCCGCTTATTCCTCCTGGGTGCAGCTGTTTATGCAGTTACTCCTTTGATGATCAGTGTATATCAACTCCAGTTTGTATCCTAATACAGCATATGTAACAGCAAGTATTCTCTTATGTAATTAAGCCTGTGTAAAGAGTGAACTGCTGAAAGAGGACCTTTCTGATAAGGGGGGGGGGCGGGGTTATAATCTGATTATGACAGTGTATGAAATGTTATTACCTACATTTATATACACTTCAAGATCCACATGTATAATTACATAAACTGTCCTACTGTGTTCCATTTGTAAGAGTGACTACAGCAGCAGTAGTTACGTAGTCTTCAGAGCTGTTGTTAATGTGTAATTACACTGTTATTAAAGACACTTGTCTTTAATATGGTGGGACCTATATCATTTGAAAGCATCAGCTGTCCTTTTTCACGGTGTAAACATGTTTAGGTTAAAGGGCCAATAAAAATACTTCAGAATTACATGCAGTAAAATATTGTTAAATTAAAACTAAGAACATTTTTACTTCTTTAGTAAATAAAACCGAGATTTATTTTGTCCTGCCAGTGACATTACATGCACACCAAAACTGGCCTCAGACATCAATCCTTGTACTTGCAGTGCTCAGTAGTAGATTATAGTGATTACCATGTTTACACTTCTGCTTCTCTGTTGTTGTTTATAGTGTGTGGTGTTTCTTCCTGTTTTGCAACTCTTGCCTCGTCTTGCACTTCATTATTTACGACATTGTTTGTTATTTATTGTTGACTTACACATAATCACAGAGCTGCACTCAATCCACCAGTCTCCTGTGCTGCTGTGTTTGGCAGTAAAACAGTCCTGAATGTTGTGATCATGAACGTGCATAGAGCTCTTTCAGGGCTTCATTTAAGAAGCACCACAGTATATAGAATGTGCCACATGTACCTTTGTCAGAACATACTGACATACAAGACATGCTGTATATGATGTGCTGTTGTTTGTCCAGTATTGCACTCTGGCATGAAGTTGGCAAACTGGGGCCGCAAGTACACTCTAAAATTAACTCCTTAACTCTGAAATTGCATCTTGTCTCAAGCAAGGGGTGAATTCAGGACAGCGGCTAATGCAGAATAACCTCTCTTCCTAACCCTAGACTGCCTAAATACTGTCCTAACTTCAGCATGGACCCTCAGCACGTTTTTCCAGTTTTAAGATTATTCCGCTTTAGTATTGTTATGATTTCTTTGTTTACAGTAAAATCTGTCTAGCTAACATTGATCATGTTATTTTCATTAAGTGTTTATATTTCAGATATAGCAATGGCTCTTCTATGTCTGATTACAGACATAGGAGTTGGTTACCAGTTTTTTTCCATTTGCTTCTGTAATTTAAAGCTGTGAACAGTCTTATTTTGCCCTTGCCAGGTCCTACACTACAAAAAGTCTCTCCTGGTCTTTATCTGAATTGTCTTTATGTGCTTGTTGCTGAAGTGAGCAATTCTCTAAACTAAGGATGGAAATGAGTCAAATGCTTTCACTGCTTTGCAGAAACCACCAAAACACCAAGGCCTGCATGAAGAGGAAATGCCATGCACTGCAGGTAACTGTGGCAAAGGACCAAGAGCCAAACAGTCTGCAAGTGCAAAACATTGAATATCTTCTACTTCCTGGCTGCACAGAACCATGATCTCTGAAAGGCTGGCGTATGGCAAGGTTTGAACACCAACAGTGAAACTATACACCTTTGTTCTCTTACTAAGTGAAAATCTGTGAACACATCGTCCACAGAGAGCACACTTAAACATGGCATTTTACTGAAAATTTTAGGGCACAATTTCTATTTACTTTAGATTGACATGTAAAATACAGCATACGTTTTACACAGGTCATTTTATGATTTGATTTGTCCCTAATATTTATCAAATAAACAACAAGTATGCATTAACTTATCCCTAAAAACTAAAAAGTCAACAAAGTACATAATTTGTCCAAGAGTTCTTAAACTCTCTCTCTCTCTCTCTCGCTCTATATATACATATATAGTGTGTGAGAGAGAGAGAGAGAGAGACAGACAGAGAGAGATATCGTCTTTCTAAAATGATAACTTCACTTTCCAAGTATATTTGGGCCAGTCCATCATGAAATGTACACACAATGTAAAGGACAACAGGTACTTTCAAATGATCTCAAAAAAAAAAAAGGGTTTTTTTTTTCAAAAATGGCAAAACATTAAGCTTTTAATGGTCTTAACCCACAAATGATTAAGCAAACAGATAAAGTGACCCATGGGGCGCTGCCCACAGGGTGCTCCCCACAGGACGCTGTTGGCTGGACAGTTTCGGTTGGTGGATAATTCTCAGTCCAGCAGTGACACTGAGGTGTTTTAACACTCCAGCAGCACTGTTTTATCTCATCCACTCACACCAGCACAACACACACTAACACACCACCACCACAGTCTGTAAGTGTAGAACTACAAAGTGCTCCTATGGTCATGGCTCATGGTCAGTGGAGCTGATAAAATGGAGAATGAGTGTAGATACAATGAGGTGTTCACAATACCCTGAAATGACCATGTAAATATGAAATTATTATTTTCTTGTATTAATATCATTTGAGCACGGTGGTGCAGTGGGTAGTCTCCTTACAGCAAGAAGGATCTGGGTTTGATTCCCGGCTTGGGTGTCTGGGGACCCTTCTGTGTGAAGTTTGCACGTTCTCCCTGTGTCTGTCTGGGTTTCCTCTCACAGTCCAAAGACATGCAGTCAGGCGAACTGGAGATGCTAGGCGTGAGTGTGTGTGTGTCTGAATGTGTATGTCTGTGTGTCTGCCCTGTAATGGATTGACAGCCTGTCCAGGGTGTTTCCTGCCCTCCGCCCATTGAATGCTGGGATAGTCTGCAGCACCTCCCAAGACCCAGAAGGATTAGGCCGATTAGAAGTTGAGTGAGTGAGTGAGTGAGTAATGTCATTTGCAATGGCAAAAAATAATAACTCTCAGGATTAATCTTAGGAATTTCATTTTTATTCAAATAAATAGCCACATAAATAAAACAATCTCTTTCTCTCCCTTCCTGGCATTTACACACATCTTCACACATCCAAGACACGTAGTCAGCAAGCAAATCAGGTAAGTATATCCAAAACGTTAACAAAAGAATAAATCTTTTTTTTTTTACTTATTTTCTTACTTTTTTTACATTAAAAAAAAAATAAACATAGTGTTTTAATAGTCACCTAACTGAAGTTACACTAAAGATTTCTCTAACCCAGCAGTGGAAACCAACACTATTTCAAAGATGAGAAATATTTGTCATAAAGTGCATTATTTTGAAACAGCAAAAAGTAAATGAAAGGACATATAAAAAAGGGGCTTCTGATCTACTGAAGGTGTAAGGACCACATTTCTCAATGTGTGTATTTCTGTCACGTCCTAAAATCAGACCAGAAAACGACTTTGCGTTCCTCACCATTTTTGTTCAGAGAAAAGGCACAAGTGTCGGCGGCGAGTGCAAAACAACAACGAAAAAAGAAACAAAACAAGAAAAACAATAAAACAAATAAATAAAAGGGAATTAACACTGTATCTCATCAACACCCTCAGCTTATCTTTATTTTTCAGTCACTGGATTCTAAGCCTGCCTCTTATGTGAGCCCCCACAGCCCCTGTGGTTTACTACAGTTCACTAACCTATGCCAAACAACCAAAACCCCAACACAAACAAACAGACAGACATGCAGTAGACTTATTCGGGGGGTTTGGGGTGGACATGGGGCGGTGGACGTGCTTTCAACAACCACTGTTAAACGCACTGTTCCAAATAAATACCAAACACTCACACATGCACGCTCACATAGAGAAACACTGTTTGAGACCTATTCTAGCACCTAATCGCAATGTCTCTCAAGCACGCTTGAAAAAGAAATTCTGCTCTATTGCTACAAGAAAGCATAATATGAATATCGACTAGTACAGCCATGGTCCCTCGGAGATGGGGGGGGAGACTCTACGTTCGCTGATAGACTCAAAGCATTTGCTTTTCTTTCCATATCTCCATATGGATCTTCTACCATTGGCAGCTACTGTAAAAGGACTGTAAAAAGCTACACTTTGTGCAATAGAGGGCCTTCGCACCATTCCCCATTCGCGGCCATTGATCAAGTCCTGCTCTTCCCTGCTCTTTCTGGCTCGCTCTAGCTCTGCCGATTTACCAAGCCAGTCAGGACACAAAGGCAACCTGTGTCGTAAAGAAGACGAGCACGACGGAAATGGCCAGGTTTTGTTTCTCTAGCACACCAAATGGCATCTCATACAGGATCTCATACAATCGTTTGAAGAAGAAGAAGAAGAAAAACAATGTTAAAAAAAGGAAAGAAATGACCATCAGGTGTCAAAGTACCTGCTGGTTTCCTACATCAGCTTCTTCACCTGGTACTACATGTCAGTGTGAAATATTGCACTAATCCCGTACGCTTTTGTTCTCGCTCTTGTGGTTAAGCAAGCAAATTCACACTGGGAGGGGAAGATCCATCACACTCTTACCAAAGCAATGGTGCCTACATGGGGTTCTTTGGAGCGGCGTCCTAGAAGAACCTGTTTTGGAGTGCTTTCAAACCTCCAAAATCTTTTGAAGAACCTCCATAGAACCACTGAGGAACTTTTTTTAGGTTTCAAGAGTGCACGTAGCGCAGTGTGAAGGGACTCACTGGTGCAGGAAGAGGTAGTGATATGATGTAAGCTAGCTTCAGCTTCTTTTTGTACTTTTTCTGATGAGTAGGGTTTCGTCAAATGTCAAAAGCTGGACAGCAACTCCTAACCCAAGCATCGAATCAGCACAACCCCCCCACCCCCACCCCCCAACCCCACCCTCCAAAAAAACGAAATAGCTATTCTGTAGGTTCAGCATCGCAGAGTGTCTGAGTCTAGGCATGACACGGCACTGAGCAGCATAGGAGGTCATAATCACGCGCGCAGACACATGGACACTCTCACATCTTACGATCAGCTGATCTAACTGAACCTAAGGGCAGTACCTATTGTGCTTCTGTTCCAAGCAAGCATTGCTTTCCATGTACCTCTCGCCTTATAATCAAGCAGCTCTAGTTCAGCTATATTGCGCTCAGCTCGTATCTTCACATTGCGGTTTGAGAAATTGCAGGATTCTGTTTTGGAAGTTTAGGATAACTCGCATATGATACTGCATTTTCTTTGAAGGATTGGTATAAAACAAGGCAAAACAAACAAACAAACAAACAAACCAACAAAAAAGAAGAGAACAACTTTGGTCTTTTTCCAGTGAAGTGAAAAACAAAACAGCAAACAAAAAAGCTCTAAAAAGAAGAGTGAACCTAGAAAATGGACAAAAACAAGTTGAAGGAAGACACAACCGTCCTATTTCTCTACATGTAAATAATAAAGAAGGTCCGCCGTCTACGACATTATCATCTAGGAGGTCAACGTTCAGTCTTTTATTGCTTTCTGTGCATGGGAGACTACAGGTATCGGGTAGGACCTTCGCAAAAAAGGGTTTGGTTATTGCTTCTTCTTTTGCTTGTTTCCTCTCAGTCACTGCGTCAGACGCACACAAGGACACTGATATGGAATTGCATGTTGCTGGAGAAGAGTTGCTATGTTTTCTCCCCAGTCAGTTTGTTTATTTTTTTATCCATTCTGGGCTTCTCCCATATCCGTCTGTGCATCTGAACTTCGAAAGCTCCCCTCTGTTTCGATCTGGAGACCAGTGAGTTTTCCTTCCATTACTTGACCATCACACAGCTGCTGAGCTGTTGTCCAGTGCAGGCCAGCTGCTCCTGGATCTCAGAGGCCTGAGGGCTGCCACTAACCCCCAGGCTCCAGCCCATCTGCTGGGGCAAGAGTTGGAAGTGGCCCTGGGTTTGGCTCTGGAGGTGCTGGAGGTGCTGCTGGGCCTGAGGGTGAGGCTGGAGGTGGGGCTGCTGGCTGATATGCAGACGGGCTTCCAGGAGGTGGGCTGTGGACACCACTGGAGAAAGGGACGAGGACGAAGAAGAGGATGTAGAAGAAGCGGAGGAGTCCAGAGGCTGCATCTGCTGCTGCTGCCACAGGCTGTGCTGGAGTGGTAAAGAGGATTGCTGGCACACTGGAATTATGGGCTGGTTTGGGGTCTGGCTAGGGGTGTTGGAGAACAGGGCAGCTGGGGCAAAGAGGCTGTTAGAGGGTGGGGAGGGCGGTAGTTGGTGGGACTGGGACAGGAAGAGGGCTGCCTGCTGCTGGGGCTGGGGCTGGACCTGGACCTGCGACTGGTGCTGGATCTGGAGCATCCTGCAGAGAAACCACAAACAAAAACAAGTAAATATAACACTATGCTAACAAAGGGATCTTATGGGACATGATGATTAGCCAGTAGGGCCTGACCGATTGGCTGATATGAGTTATGAATTGTGAGTAGGGAAACAGGATTGACCTTACACACTGTCTTACCTCTGCTGATGCAGCACCTCCTCCAGCATACTGCGGCGTTCCCTGGGGCAACCGGAGCCTTGCAGGGCTGATGGGGGGCACAGGGTCGGCCCAAGCGACCCCCTGCTGCCTCTGGGGCATGAGGCCGGAGGGCACACCTGTCTGGCTAGACCCTTGATCTTATTCAGACCCAGGAGGCCTTTGGCTCGGGTGTTCTTCCTCAGCTGCTGACGGAAAGCTTTCAGTCCTGCATAAATCAGCAGATTGACTCATGAGTTAGAAGGAATAACGAGCACCCAGCGCCATTCGCACATTTTAGACTCTTTTAATGAAATTAATGGATAAGCAAGCTGACACACCAGCATACACTAACCTTGTGTGAGGGATGTGTCAGAGGCCCGTCGGCCCTCCTGGAAGCTGACCGCGTGCAGACTGCCCTGGTTCTGCAGGAGCCGGTTGGAGGAAAGGGCGAGAGGGGCTCCGATGGGTCCCGAGGCTCCAGGGCCGAGCCCAGACGACAACAGGGATGAAAGGTCTCCTGCTGCGGCAGCAGACAGTGCCGGGGCCGGGTTAGACGAGGATTTCAGACAGCTGTCGGAGGAGGCACCGTCCGAGGGACTGATGACAATACCTAAGAGGAGGAACAAGGTGGTTAGGAGACTCCTATAAGATACAATACATCATTTTCTGCCCTTTGTTGAACTCTGACAACCAACTAGAGCCTCTTTTCAGAGCACAGTTTGATTTGAATTTGCACTAATCTGTCAAGCTAATGCCACTTCAGCCACTAATTGCATTTACAAATAAACCCAATTTGTCATGCGTATATTAGGCATTATGATTCGACTGTATGAATACCACAGTGATTACTTGGCTAAGGTGTATCGCAATCGTTTTTCCTGTATTGCTCATTGTTAGATGTGGTGCTGAACATGTCTCGTGTGTGATTAATTGGGAGTGCACTGTGCGTAAGCAGTGCCATAAGCAGATCAGAATGTACTGTTGTTGAAATCTGGGTTACTGTAACTGCAGTGAATATGTGTGGCCGTGACATCACGCTCTACTCACATGGTGGGTTGCACTGATGGAACCGGGCAGAGACCTCAGCAAGCGTGTGCCTGCGAGAGGCAGTGCTCGGGAGTGGTGGAGGGGGAGCCTGCAGGGTTCCTTCCTCTTCCTCTAGGTCCCCTGGCCGCACCTCCTCACTGATGGTGGTCTCCAGCAGACTGTTGGGGGAAATGGAGCGGTTCCACAGCAGCCCGTTCAGACTAGCCTCTACCGGACACACCACCCGCTGCCCAAAGAGAGGGACAGAAAGAGAGACGTTCAGCATTTACTTTGTAAACTTCTCATTTTTGTGTCTTACAGTGGTGCTATCAAAATAAAGTTGACTAGAGGAACAAACAGGAATGATGAGAGATAGGAGACTCTAGTTCTTGCAGCACTCCTAAAAAGGCACTGAGGAAGGGGAAAGTAGCAGCGATCCTCACCTGAAATAGACCTCCTTGGTCACACTCTATCTGTGAATGGACCGGCGGGTTCATCTTAGCGGCGACGGGGAAGGCCGTGCGGAAGCTGTCGGACGACTCCATGATCACCTTGAGGAGGAGGAGAGGACATAGGAAGAGCTGAGTCAGCCAGAGGAGCCAGGAAGCACAGAGGAGGATGTAATGTCACACCGGAGGCTGTGGGGAGGACGGCTGGAGCGGTGGCCCAGTCCATAAACTCACCTCTGGGCCAGAGGAATCGGACGAACTCCTGCTCCTCTGGTTCCACGCCCCACACTGCCGGTTCAGCTGCTGACTGCGGTGCTCTTTCACCCGCTCCAGCAGCAGGTAGTAGATGGCAGAGAAGTGATTGTAGCTACTGCTCTGTAGAGACTGCATGAGAGAGAGAGGAAAAGAAACAAGCAGGTTTAGGACTGTTGGACCAGGATCGTGTTGTTGCATCGGGTTGATCAGGTTGATTAGACCGTATGACTGTATGTAAGAGTTCCCGATGAACTGAGATAGGACTGAGAGCTAGGACTGAGGAACAAGGAGGTGATGGGAATGGAGGGGTGAAAACTGTGCCACAGGAAGGTGAACATTTATAGGATGTTAGATTGGAAGTTTCAGACATGGTCAAACTTTGGATATTTCCAAAAAGTTGCATGGTTTTCTTGTGACGCCAGCAATATTTACATGCCTATTTACGAGCAAGCCTGACTGTTCTAAGGCTTAGCATCTTAAAGGATTGTAGCATGAGCTTAAGGCCAAAAGATTCAGTGTGACAGCTTTTAGGAACAGATGCCTCCATGTTTATCCCCTGGGTGCCAGCAGGGGTGTGTATTTAAAGGCATGGCAAGAGGCTGGGATAAACAGCAGTTTTTCATCATGGCACCTCAAGGTGACAAACTGACAACTCAAATCCCTCAAGCAACAGCTATTAACCTTTATTGCTGACCCCCCGGTCAGAGCGCTACAGTGATCTAACCAAATTACTCACATAGCTCCTCTCCAATCCCATAAACTCTCACTAAACTCTACGTCCCCATTCTCAATGCTTTATGGCTCCTAAAGCCTTAAGGGCTCCTAAAGCCCTTTGTTTGCTAAACCACTCTGGTCTGCTCTGCCCCTGGCCTCACCTCCACAGTCCTCTGCCTGTCGATGCCCAGCGTCTGCATGATGCCCAACACGGGTTCGCTGTAGTCCCCCAAGTTGGAGTTGTAGTCGCTGAGAGAGTGCGAGAGCGTCTGGTGGGGTGCGCTGGGGTCAGCCAGCATCCAGCGGTGCTGCTTGATCTGAGCTATGGTGATGCGCTTGGCCGGGTCAACTACCAGCATCTTCCGGATCAAATTCTCACAGTCTGTGAAGGTGGAAACGAAGGTACATTATGGGTGAGCGGTTGGGCTGACAGGCTGACCAACATCTACCAAACAGTGCTTAAGTGGCTAGCGAGTAATAAAAGCTAATGATGCCCAGGAGAGGTATGGGAGTGGTTAGAAGAGCAGTTGACCAGACAATGCTGGTGGCGCTTGGCAATTATTAGAACGTTGATGGTTATCAATGGTCATCACGAAACATGTGAGAATGATGAAAAGAGAAGTTGGCCAAACAACTGGACAATTTCTATTGGTCCATTCATCATGAAATGATCACACAAGGATATGTTGTGTTTTCAAATAGAGTAGCTTTCTTATGATTACTATGTAAGGCTTCACTGACCTTCTGACATGAAGAATGGTATCCTGAAGCGTCCCTCTGTCACCCTCTGTCTCAGTGCAGGCAGACTCTCTCCGTCAAACGGCAGGGAGCCACATACCAGCACATACAACACTACGCCCAGACTCTGAGAAAAGAGATACAAACCCAAAACGTTACATTACATATTGTCTACGTTGCTTTTCCTTTTGAGTAAATGAGTCCATAATATAGACTGAGCTGTGTTAAGGACTCATACCCAAATGTCCAGCTGTGGGCCCTCGTACTCCTTTCCCTCAAAGACTTCAGGGGCGGCGTATGGAGGGCTGCCACACCACGTGGAGAGAGGTTCACCGGCTTTGTAGAAGTTTCCAAACCCAAAGTCTGAAGGGACAGTAAGAGCAAGAACGTAAGAGAGTCAGACATTAAATGAGCTCTTTGTTATACTAGCAGCAGGCTGCTCATCAGCTCCGCTTTGGGGAGCGTAATTACCTCATAACACTGTGTGATGTTATACAAACAGCTCCTACTGAAAGATTTGTGTACTTACAGAAATACTGAAGCACAATGTTGCTGTTATAAGACAAACCTGTTTTTTATACCATTAATAAACACCAGCTTCTCATAACGTTTTGGAGATACAAGGTTTTCCTACAGCAGTGACGGTAATAAAGCTTCATCATTTTCTAGCTGGCAGCATTTGCTTACAACAAATACAGTCATTACTTTCTATCCAGGAGCGTCTCCTCTGACTCCAGAGCTCATTACGGTTGAATGAATGTGGGCCACGGAGCAACTCATGGCTCTGAATGCCCACCTGCCAGTTTGATGTTCATGTTGGCGTCAAGCAGCAGGTTCTCAGTTTTGAGGTCCCGGTGGACAATGTGGTGCCGGTGGCAGTAGTCCACAGCCGTTAGGATCTGCCAGAACTTTTTCCGTGCCTCAGCCTCACTCATCCGCCCGTTGGACGTTAGGTAGTCTGCAGGAAGGAAGGAAGGTGAGGAATTAGCACCAGGAGGCAATACGCAAGCCCTCTAAACTTGTTTATCTTTGTACCTACTTAGAAACCCGGAGGGCTTCAAGTTAGGAGCAACAAAATGGACATGATATAGTATGGTATTTATTACTGAAGCTTAATTTATATATTGTTAATATATGCTTACTTTATAATAGTTAATATAGCTACTTTATTTTTCCCCAATATATTAAACTCAGCAGATATACAGAAATTGTGTCTATATACATGGAACAAATATCAATGCTCTATTATTATTAATACCACCTCATATTGGGTATATTTCTTTTTTATATAGTTACCTACATACATGTAATAAATATGTAATACATGTATAATACACGTATAATACACATATTTGTCAATATACACGATAAATGACATCTGCATGACCCTACATCTTGTGTTGTATAACAAACAAATGTGCGTGAAAGAGTGGGAGAGAGAGAGAAAGAGAGTGTGTGATAGAACATGACTGAGAGGATCTCTGACATTTTGCTTTTAGCAGGACTGATGGAGAGACAGGTGAGGTGCCAGACATGCTGCCGTGTTTGAACTCCCAGGTGGGTGTTAGCGAAGCAGGAGTACAGAAGCTTACACTCTTACACGCTTACATAAAAGCTGCAAATCCCACACCTGTTCTCTGGGCTGCGGGCTCAAAGCTCTGCTCCCCCTACATCCCCTCCCCTCTGCCCGCCCTGCTGAGCTAAATGCCTGTCCATCCGTCCCTCCATCCAGACCCCGTTACCCACAGCAACCCCCCTGCGCAAGGGCCGCAAACGTCAGCGGCAGTGGACGCCTGCCAGTCAATGTTCTCTATATCCGCCATGTCTGACTCATCAGTGTGAAAGATGACAGGGGGGCTGGTTGTGCTTACCGAACATTTCTCCGTTTTTTGCATACTCTGTTACGATGTACAGCATGTCTTTAGTCTCCATGACCTGTGAAGACACAAAAGAAGAGAGAGAGAGAGAGAGAAAGAGAGGGAGAGAGAGAAAAAGCAGATCAGAGACAGTGCTGTTGGTTTTAAACGGGCTAATAAATCTCCTTTTACTGCCTCATTAAACTTTAATGCTGGCATTAGCAGCACTTGTGAAGAGGGCTTGTGCTGGAGTGCGTGCTGTGAGACAGACACTCTTGAATACTAGAGCCATTTGTAAAGTACATGTAAAATACATATAGTGTCAGCATTACGTTGTATAAACAACAACACAGTTTCCTCCAAGTGATATGTACCTATTTCCATGATGTACGGTACTTATTCAAATATTGGAAATCAGTGGTCATTTGCACTCATTCCAAACAGCGGTCAGACCCATTCTCTGAACAGTGTTTAGAGATACCCAACTGTAGCATTTGCCTAAGGACTCATATTGCTTGTCTCCATATTAGTTGAGGCCTATGAAACTGTAGATTAGTAGTACTGTACTGTACAGTACAGTATATTCTTACAGACACACAGATAAACACAGAGCTCTGATCAGATCTTTCCAACTAACTCTGGCCTGTCACTCATGTTCCTGCTTTTCCACGATACGCCACATTGCATAAGAGGACATAACAGCACTTCCTGAACATTCCCTTACTTATAGTAGAGCATGACAGCATGAGGCCCACGTGACACCCTTCCTTTCCTAAGGCCTCCCGTTTGCAACGTCACTGTCACCAACTGACAACTGAAACCACTGTACCTCTCGCTTTTCTGTCTTTCCCTCTTCGCTCCGCTCCACCAGCTACAAGCTAAAAAAACTAAGAACTTTACACCGGTCAAGTCTCAGCTTGTGGAGTTAGAGCTGAATACTGCACTGAGTAAAAAAAACAAACCCGAAACCGCAACAAGAAACCATCCTGTCCTTGCCCCTTCCCGGAACATCCCCAATGTTCCCGGGAGGGCCTGAGGGAGGATCGCGGCTACAGCTACAGTAGCACTCGTGATGGACTGAGCTGTTGCACAACTGTGTCCCGAGATACACTCCCTTTTCCTCTCTCAAAATTACCCAACACCCTGGACACAGGCAAACAGCCGGGGCATGCAGGACGACTGATAGAAGCTGGGAGGAAAACAGGCCTTTTTGTTTATGGATAAGCTCCACTTCCACTGAATCCAGCTCTCTGCGTCAGTCCGAAGGTGCCAATGGTGTAAGACAAAACACCACCCATTCCAGACAAGCTTATATGCGTGAAAGGTGAGCAATGAGGGCAGTAATCAAGTCTTAACCCCTTCCATCCTTCTTGGTTTTTTAATATTTGAAACTGCAATTCATGTTAAGGTACCAAAGACTACAAATGCTGGTCGACCAGATGTATAAACCATGCAAACCATGATTTTGCTCATAAAACCATGCGTTACTGTATTTTAGGAGTAAACTTTAAAGGCTTGAACTGCTTACCAAGAAGATGTTACATAGTTATATAGTAGTTACATTGTAATTACTGAATAATAACAGTAGTTACCTGATAACAAACCTTCTGATTAATAACTGAGCAGAAACTGGGTTTAGAGGGTTAAATGAGACTGTGTGCATATGTGTGTAAAAGATCTGACTGTCGTCACGTCTGAAGTGAGATAGAGAGAGAGAGACATAGCCAAGGAAAAACGGCTCAGAGGCCCTGTGTTTACACAAGCAGCAAGAGAGCGGAAACTGCAGCTTATCAGCAAGGGTCAAGGGTCGCTGGTTCCACATATTTCATCTCAAGTGCCCGTTCCCCCAAGTTGACTCAGTCTTTAAATAAACTCCGAAGAGGGCTGCTGCCGTGGCTATGAAAGGAGAACGCAGGCATACGGGACATGACCTCACAATCTCAAGGTCATGAGGCTTGATAATGGGGGTGAGGAATGTGAGCGCTAAACATTGTCTCTCACTCAGCACACTTAACTCGCAGTTATCACCAGTAATAACAAGCGTGTTGTGGTTTGATGGGAATTACGTCTTGTAATTCGCTGGAATTCTGCAGAATCTACAGATTCTAAAACTCCTCGATTCTAACTAGTTATTTTATTAGCATATGAATTCAATGAGAAGTTTGCAGAAATATACATACATTTTGTAGCCATATTTATTTATCATTTTTGAACATTAAAAGAGGATCAAAACATGTTCATCTAGATCCCAAGTTTAATGTAGATGTCATGTGCCTCGGTATGTAGTTGTGTTATTACATCTGAAAGCCGTAAAACTGCTGCATTGAGGAGTGAAGAGCACCCATGCTGCAGAAATGCATGCTATTCCTGACCGTGAGGAATTTCTGAGCCAGCCTATTAGAGCACATGCTAATGCTAAAGCCTCATAACCCTCCGAGAAGCATCCTCTCCATCATACAGCTATAAGCAGGTCAGTGTGTCATCAGATGTCATCAGTGAGATTATTTGGATTAATATGCTGGGCCCGGTACATCCCATGCATGCCACCCTGCACATAAAAAATGACTCCTTTCCCAGAAACCTCCCCCTCCCCCAAAACGCCCCTACCCCTATCTCCTCGTTAGGGTTGCCCCCCTAGTAGCCAGCCAGTTTCCAGCAGGGATTTTGCTCATTGGGAACACTTTCGCAACTTCAGCAGAACAACTCAAATCCACAAGCTGGTAATCCACGAAGAAGCAAACCAAACACAAAGAGCCTGGAAGGGAATAATAAGGACAAAAATGTGCTGACAGAATACAGACGGCCCCGTGCGTCAAGAGGCGTTCCAGCGGCCAAAGCGGATTGGCCGTCTTAAAGATTTTTCCCTCATTACAGACAGATAGCTTCACGTGACTGGGCCGACACATTGCGTTTGACTTTGACCCACGCTAATTAATCTGCACAACTCCCGTCTCCTTCACACGGATCTTAAGTTTCACAGCAACGTGCCCAGCAGCCTGGCTTCAAAGCCAGAAAATGCAGACACACTG
The DNA here is from genome assembly GCA_034552555.1 of Semaprochilodus insignis. Lineage (NCBI taxonomy): Eukaryota > Metazoa > Chordata > Actinopteri > Characiformes > Prochilodontidae > Semaprochilodus > Semaprochilodus insignis. Next base: position 34,119,386 of record CM067480.1, read on the forward strand.
CACCTCATTATCATAGTGCTATATCATATCAAACCATGAAAACGCTCCCGAGGAAAAAAGCAGTAGCATGAAGTGGCTCATGTTCGTGTGTTGTTGGGTGATAACTGATAGCACCGTGGCTAGATGCTGCAGTGTGATGTGATAACCCTCGTCCTCTCGACTATTTATAAAGTCCATTTTAGCCAGATATATCTCCGCTATGGAGGAGCTCAATACAACACCAGGCTAAAATCCCCTGCCTTAGTGACCAGTGCTAATTCAGTCAACATGTAGTGTAGAATGATATGAATTAAGCTAAGGTTAATCACCACGGCACTCGCAGACCATTTCACAATGCTGATATTAAGCAACATATAAAGGGTCCAGAATGCACCAGCAAAAATGGTGTTGGGCTCCCCATTACCCCAACACTCACATCCCAACATTATTTTTGCTGGTGCATTTTGAGGTCAGTTGAACAATTAATACAGCTAGTGATACTATTACAATTAATACACCAATATAACAGCTTCAAATCCAATCAGCTCCTTGTAGTTTATGCAGTTAATACACTTTTCCAGTTATTGTTATCGACTCTCTATAATCTGCTTTTGTTCAGTGTTCTAGATACCCATGGTATACTCAGAAAAGCCCATCACTATTACAGTTAATACACAAATATCAGAGCTTCATAGGCTGACATCCAATCAGCTCCTTGTAGTTTATACAGTTAATACACTTTTCCAATTATTGTTATTGACTCTCTATGACCTCCTTCTGTTCAGTGTTCTAGATCTCCATGGTATACTCAGAAAAGCCTATCATGACATAATGCATCATGACAATGAGAAAATCTCTCCATAATGACCTCACTAACATTAAACAACTCAGTCTCAAGTTCTAAAGCATTATGCAAGAACTTCATGTAAATTACCACAGCCACCGTGTGATATGGCGTAGGAGTACTGAGATACAACCCAGACGTACCTGATAAAGCTTGATGATGTGTGGGTGATTCAACAGCTTCATGATCTGAACCTCCCTGTAGATCTTCTCCAGGTTAGAGGAGTTCAGTCGCGTCTTATCTATTATTTTTATGGCGACCTGTGTAACAAACACAGCCATTAGTTTCATGCACAAGTGTAACTAACATTGCTGCTATGAATGTGCACAGTGCATGAAGGTCAAGCAGATGTATCATGTGGCCCAGTTACCTGTGTTTTAGTCACTTTGTGCCTGGCCAGTTTGACCACGGCAAAGTTTCCTTTGCCCAGCGTGCGTAGGATTTCGTAGAATCCCACCTGGAGAGGCCTTCCCTGGACAGTGCTGGGCTCACACCCTGCACTGCTCTCTCTCATGATCACCATGATGGAGGCTTCTGTGGGGTTATGTGCAGCAAAGGTTTCGTCGGAGGACTGTTATTTGGTAATGGTGCCTGTAACACAATAGAGTCTCTCAGTAAAAGGCCCTGCACAGCAATCCAATTAGATATCCCTATTATTATTATGTTAATACTAATAATAACAACAACAACAACAATAATAATAATAATAATAATAATAATAATAATAATAATAATAATAATAATATTGTTCAATTATTGAGCACCTTTCATACCTTTGGCAGCTCAAAGTGCTTTACAGACAGTTGACA
>CM067480.1:34121288-34132228 GCA_034552555.1 Semaprochilodus insignis
GCAGAAAATATGTATATATATATATATATATATATGTATATATATATATATATATATATATATATATATATATAAAGGACAAATAAGGACAAAATAAGGTTGTTGTTGTTGTTGTTGTTGTTGTTGTTAGGACTAATAGGAAACTGAACAGACAATGCTTACACTGAAACTATGAATTCAGCCAAACACCTCCCTGTCTTTGTATATTTTTAAGTCCTACTGAAATATGAATCTGTGTCCACATGGCAGTGGAACCCAAACCAAACAGCTTTAAATCTTTGCAAATGTCTTACAGGCTACTGCTCTGATCACACCATCACAGACAGCCAGCACAAACACCACTAAACAAACTCCATCATCCCACTGAAAGAATGCAGAAGAGCGCCCAGCGTGCTTTATGTCCCGAGTTAGAATGAAACAGTCTGCATATAAAACAACAGCTATGATAAAATGATGTGCAGTCAACTGTAGCAGCATGTAGAGGAGTTTGAATAAAACAAAGTCTTCAGGTTTTCAATGTGTTTCTAGTTATAGCTGTATGCAGTACTTTATTTAAAAGCCGTATATAATGAGTTTATAATTAATGTATATTATAACGTATACTAATTATATTATTATATTACTATATTATATGCTATAGAAGTATGTAGATACAGTAAAGTTGTAATACGTTAGTGTGTAGTGACTTAATCATGTTATAATGAAGTAGGGCGTGATGAGGTATAGTACGATACATTTACAATAAAGTTATAATAAAGCCATGTATAGTGGTGCACAACGGTTTATATTTATAATAAAGTTTAAATAAAACTAAGTATACAGTGACTTAATGCTGGTTCACTAACGTTAAGTTATAATAAAGTGGTGTAGACCGGCTATTAACTGCGTGTAGTTATAATGAAGTTATAATAAAACAGTGAACATTAAGCTATACCAGTATGTGGTTATAATAAAGCAGTTTATTGTGGGGTTTAGACTGTGTGGTTAAAATAAAGTCATGATAAAGCAGTATATTGCAGCTATTACTTGCATGTAGTTATAATGAAGTTATAAGAAAGCAGTGTATTGTGAGGTTTAGTTATAATAAAGTAGAGAATACTGAATTATACCAGTATGCAATTATAATAAAGCAATATATGGGTCATATATGGTTATGATACAGCACTATACAGTGACTTACAGCAGTACATGCTTATAATAAAATGAGAATAAAGCAGTATATAGAGTTTTAGCAGTACATGGTTATAATAAAGTAGCATATAGGCGGGTTTGGCAGTACATAGTTATAATAAAGTTATAATAAAACACTGTATAGATACTTATAGCAGTATAGGGTTATGATAGAGCATTGTACAATGACTTACATGCAGCATACAGTTATGATAAAGCACTGTATAGCAGTATATAGTTGTAATAAAGCATTGTGCAGTGACGTACAGCAGTATATGGTTATAATAAAGCACTGTACAGTGACTTATGGCACTATATGGTTATAATAAAGCCCTGTACAGTGACTTAAAGCAGTATATGGTTATAATAAAGCACTCTACACTGACTTACACCTGTATATGGCTATGATAAAGTTATGATAAAGTCGTGTATACTTAGTTATAAGAGAGGAACGTCACTCACCCTACAGCACTAACGCATTCCTCCTCCTTCCGCGGCTGAATCGTGTCTCTGACTCGGGTTTGAAACTCATTCCACTCTCGCGGTGGCTGAAACGGAGCCGCACGCCACTGAGCTCTTTAACGCTGTCTGCCCTTCTTCCACACACTCACTCTCTCTCTCTTTCTCACGCGCTCTCTCTCTCTCTGTCCCGCTCACACTCTGCCATCTCTCACACGCTCCGCCCCATCCGAGGCTCCGCCCCATTGACGCCACCGCGCGCGTCAGAGCGCCCGAGCGGAGCGCAAGGCCGCGCGAGCGCGCGAGACACCGCGTTGCCGGGGCAACGGCGCGGCGGTGACGCCAGCGCTGATGGAGACGTTGCTGGGAGACGGAAGGGGATGACGTCAGTGGCGGGGACGTGCGAGCCACGTGACCGCCTCTCTCTCCGCTCTCTCTCTCCGTTCTCTCTCTCTCTCTTTTTTTCTCTCTCTCTCTCTCTGATTTAAGACTGCAGTAACTTTGTTGTGAGTGTGATTCAGTGATGTCCAGCTCTGAGCTCTGTTTTAAACTCCATTAGAAGTGTGCACAGTCCTGGTATGTGAGTGTGAGAACATTGCTGCGGTGGGCGGGTAGGTGCGTGGGTGGGTTGGGATTAACGCGCACACACAACAAAGCTGATATATGCACAAGCACACAAGCATGCAGATGCACAATCCTGCACATGTGCAAATGCAAAAGACCTACAGAACCATGCAAAAGTCAGAGACAGACACTAGATCCACCCTGTTAACAGTCAAAACAACAAAACAAGCCATTCAAGCAGAAAGCACATAAAACCCCACTACCAACTAAGTTCACCGGACAAAACATTAGTCAGTTGTGACGAAATGTACTTAATAGTGTGTAATACCTTCACAAGCACCAATTGGATTGAATTTGGCATGGACTGGACAAGTTTCTGGATGTAGGCTACATCAATGTTCAGACCCTCCTGCATCAAAGAATTGTGCAGTTGGGCCAGATTTGGTGGATGCCTTCCCTGGCACAATTCTGAGGAGAATTTCCTATAGACTGGGATTTTAGCCACTGCTGGTAGACCCGTATGACCATATGCTTCCATACACCTGCAGATTCAGCTACTTCCTTCACACTATGGTCTTTGGCACGCCCAAATGCAATCACTCCTTTTAGCCAATCATTAACATCTACTTTGGACCCATCTTCCACACATGGAACGAGACATTCACTGCACTGTAGCACCCCTTCTCAATCTATGAGTCCCATCAGAAGTCTAGTTGGAACCATATACAGATCGTTCCCCATCAATCCGAAGAATCACTTCACCGTGCAAATAACCATAAACCTTATAAACAGAGCCACTGCCTTTACCAAAGTGTGTTTTGGAAACTCTGGTGTTCTCATGCAACTATCTCCTCAGGATCACACTCTTCAGAAAGAGTCATTTGGACCTAATGGCCACTTTAACCAGTAAATAAATAAATAAATAAATAAATAAATAAAAGGAGGGTGGTCTTTAGGGTGGTCTCTGACGTTTGCATGCACACACACACACACACACACACAGATGCATATTTATTGAAGTCGCTCCTTTTATATGCAGTGCTGCACATAAGGCTCACGTCTCCTTCTCAAAGTCAAGGTTGTGAGTAATCTGCTCTATTGCTCTTAGAGAGAGAGAGAGAGAGAGAGAAGGGAAGAGCCGGGAGTATTTCTCATTCTGTATGCGCTGCATGTCTGAGTTTGAAGCCCGCCCGGAGCACAAATACACCACATTAAATGAGCACACACACAGGTATGCAAGGTATGTGTGCATAACACACACACACACATGCATACACACACACAGACCAATACCTGCTGTTCGAAGCACCCGCCCTGAGACACGGATGAGCTTCAGATTTCAGGATGACGCAGGAGAGTCTGCATGGACTGGTGCACCGCTGCTGTAACAGGTGCCTGAAAGTGCTAAAGCAGCTCTAACGTCTGCACACTGCCGACCAAATACAGCAGTAAATATACAGTACCGTGCATTCTCTAAAGCTGTGTAATGAGAATACATGTACAAACACATGCAAAGTCTAGACATTTAAATAAACATTAAACAGCCATTTGAGGGCTTCAACTGCAGACTCACTGTTGTGTTATTAATTCAGTTCAATTCAATTCAACTTTATTGTCATTATACCCACACGGGATTTTCCAGTATAAGGTATAATATAAAGACAGACACAATACAATATGTGCATAGGCAGTAAAACAGATGTGCAAGAGCAGTAACAGTATATCAGAATGTTACTAGAACTGAGGTGCAAACAGCAGTTAGCATATGCAGTAAAAGTGAAATACAGCTTAGTGTTAAGTGTACATATTGGAAAGTACAGTGTGTTGAGGTAGCCAGGTATGGAATAAAGTATGTGGTTGTAAACAGTAGATGTGCTGTACATATAACAGTGTACAGTGCAGGTAGTGGGAACAGCAGTTCAATGTTTAGGCAAATGTGAAGACTTAGTATTCAGTAACTATTAAGTTAAGTATTTATAAGAGTGAGGAACAGAAGTGTAACCCAGACAGGCACCCTATCTTGCCAAACTAGAGCTATTCCATCATAGACATACGTGCCTCAGATCATTCCTGTGTTGGACAGTAATGAGGTAAATATAATGTGTTAATGTGTCTAACATCTTACTGTTTACTCCACTACGTTATGGCCAAATCTCTCCTTCCTTTTGGCTCATGTGTGCATGAAAATGTAACATGTCCAAATGAGAGAAGTGTGAAGCGAGTCCACCAGTCAGGGTACAGCAGTCACTTTGTTTTGAGCTTGTTTTGACCTGTTGGACAGAGCTTAGTTCTAGCTAATGGAAACAGATCATTTGAATAGACATCAGTGTCAGACTAATTAATGAACTTCTATTAAAGACTGGTGGACCGAGAGATACTAGAGTCTCTTCACCTAAACTGAGCTGATTAAGGGTCTTGTTCCAGAAATGATAATAGGACATTAGAGCCATAATAAATCATGCTCTCCATATTTAAGTACATTTGAAGATAAATACTTTAGTACTTTTACTCAAGGTGATGTCTAAAGGGAGGAACTTCTACTTTTACTGGAGGAGTATTTTACCTTGGTTATCTCTACTATAACTAAAGTGCATGGCTTGTGTACTTCATCCACCACTGCCAATAACAGGCTGATTTGTTTTCCTTCTATATTCAGTGTTGTGTATGTTTTTGCAAATATCCTGTTATTGTTGTGTTGGTCAGAGGAGGACCTTGTTCTCCTCAAGGTGTCTTTCTTTTGATCTTAGGGAGTTTTTCCTTCCCACTGTAGCCCTTAGGCTTCCTAACTGGTCCATGCAGTGAGGGACAGCTGTCAGGACACTGAACTCTCTCCCTGCTCTACCCCTCCTCCCACTTCCCCCCCCCCAACACCGAACTGGGATGCACACACTTTAAACAGCTTTTAAGATTGTATGCTTGCATTCCCACTTAATCCCCCCATTAACACCGAGCTGTGACTGTGAACTGTTCTGTACTCATCACTTTACACAGCCTTAATGTTATTCAACCTGCACTACTGTTTATACTGCCATTGTCATATCCACTTTAATCCTGCATCTTAATTCTGCTAGTGCACACGTCACTTTATTGTCCTTATTGTCTTCAGTGTCTTATTGTCTCTTTTATGTCTATCTCAGGGCCCTTACTTTCTTGTATCGTATGTCTTGCGCCAGTCTGTTTTATGTTTATTGTTTATTACATTGAATATACTCTTGTTCTTGTTTTAGTTGTAATCTATTTATAGTTAAATGTTTATTTGCTACACCTTGGGATGGAGCGTAACGCAATTTCAACCCTCTGTATGTATTGTACATATTGAAGTATTAATAAAACTACTTGACTTGAAATGGTTCATGCAAGGAAGTGTAAGGAGAAAGCATAGTAAATAAAATTACTATATCTGTCGATATGACAGTTGGTACGTTTCTCTACAATGACATCAAACCATCCTGCACAACCTACTTTACATCCCAACCACTGAACTATGCAGAATCCTATTATGAATGTTAGGAATTATAGGAATTATAATTTAATACTGATTACTATGGATTTCTCCGTAAGTATTACTGTATGAAACTATTAAGTAAATTATGAAGTCATTGGAGTGGGAAACTGAGAGCTTGAAGACTTAAACCTGATTTTAATATGGTTTGTTTATTTTAAGATTCAATAATACAGGTTGGCTAATATATATTTTCCTTTGCCAATGTTGCCCTTAGACTCCTCACTGGGGCTTAAACCTGGATCAACATAACTTAATTGGATCTTGACTTAAAAGAACAAGCCAGCATTTTTCAACCTAATGTTTATTGTTTATCTTCTGTACCATATGGTCATTTACCCTGGACAACCTTAAAAAAACAAACTCATAGACTGAAAGCGTACTTAATGCAGGAGCCAATATAACAGAAGCCAAAATTCCTTTGCCAAGCATGCACAAGCACGTCCAAGTCATTCTGCATGATAATTGTGCGTGTGCTACACATGCTGCATACCCAGACTGAGTATTCTTTTAAGAGGTTAAAGGAGGGTGTAATATCATTATGAGGGGTTAGAGTTCAACGGTCACAGAAGTGCTTGACAGAGGCAGGGGATTATCCTCTGAGGACATCTATTCCACCTTAAGTGCTCGCCTCAGTCAGGGCTGTAAATCAGACGTCGCTGCTTCCAAACAACCCATAAACTGTCTGTAAGGAATTCCACTGTTCCTCAGCCTGGCTTCACTGGCTGGCACACCACGTCGGCCACTTCAGCCACCCTGAAGCCACTTGTGCTGTATATTCGTCAATGCCAATGCCAGATGATTGTTTTAACCGATAAACCCACATGCATATTATTCTGTAATTAAAGGGGAACTCCACAAGTTATCCAGAATGCATAACATACCGTTCCACCACAATGAGGGGTGATGAAACCAAATATCTTAAGCAAGGCAAGCTATGGAATCACATGCAGAGAACATCTTGCCTGATGTCTGATAGTTTGGAGAGTTTTCATATATGTCATATATTTTTATATCTATTTTTAGTTCTATAAATTAAGTATATTTTAATGTACTAGACATGTACTTTAATACCAGCAAGTACATTCCAAGCACATTATTTTTTTTGTGCTAAAGTGCAATATATATATATATATATATTATAAGTGTAATAATTACAAGTATGTTTTACCTCAGTAGTACTTTAGTGTACTTAATAGAAGTATACTAAATATGTATATATAAGTATATTTTAATGTACTAGAAATACTATATCGTCGCTGTCCAATGAAAAACAAGTATCTCCAAAATGGTAACTTTACAGGAGAGGCCAAAAACCTAGTTTAATTATAATGTAAGTCAATGGAACCAGACATCTTTCCAAGCAGTTTTGGGCCATTTCTGTTGGTCCATTCATCATGACATTTTCACACAGTGTAAACGGCAGATCATGTGATGAGATGATGCATAAAAGTAAAAATCAACAAAAATGGAGATACATGTTTTTCATTGGACAGCGACGATATGTTAATACTTACTTACTTTAATACTTAGATTCATTTAGAGCTACTTAAGTACAATTAAGTACTAAATATATATAATTAGTGCTATTAAATATGAACTTAAATAGAACTAATTGTACTTAACTGTACTATTTTGAGACACCTCTTAAGTACATATTAAAGTATCTCTAAATGAATCTAAACAGTGTCTCAAAATTAGTTCTATTTTAGCTTATATTTAATAGCACTAATTATATTTAGCATACTAAGTGCTAAGTTATTATATGAGAATAGCACACTTTCAGTGCATTAATTATAAGTTCAACTAAGTATACTAAGTGCACTTAAATTAATTATACTTCAGTGTACTTTTTCTTCTGGGCATGCCTGGCAGTGAAGGGAAAAAGGCTAATAAGTAAAATGACTATAATTGTCCATATAATAGTAAGTTTCTCTGCAATGACATCAAACCACTATGGACAACTCAACCACTGAATGAATGCAGACTGGTGGGATTTTAATTCAATACCTATTATTCAGTTATTACTATGAATTGTTCAGTAAGAATACTGTATAAAACACATCATCATCACCCAAACTGCTTTATCCTTCTGAGTTCTGGGGGGTGCTGGAGTCTATCCCAGCGCTTACTGGGCGGAAGGCAGGAAACACCCTGGACAGGCTGCCAGTCCATCGCAGGACAGATACATACAGACATACACATTCACACAAACACACTCTAACACCTGGGGGACAATTTTGCATCTCTAATTCACCTGACTGCATGTCTTTGGACTGTGGGAGGAAACCATAGCACCCGGACGAAACCCACGGGGAGAACATGCAAACTCCACACAGAAAGGACCCTGCACGCCCCAGTTGGAAAACAAACCTCTGAGGCGAGAGGTCTACCTACACGGTAAAAAGTACAACCTAAAAACATTACTTCATGTTGTTACAGGCCATTGAATAAGTTTTGCTCAACTCATAAATAACTTCAATTGAAAGAATCGTTCATTCAGAGTCCTGTTTGGTATGTAAATGATGTAAAATCTGATTTTAATATTCACTGTTAATTGGTATATGTTTTTTAATAGAAGATTTCAGGAAATGTTTCACTACTTTGGCTGGTTAGCACACTAGCACTGTGATTGTACTGCTACACTGAGTGTTTGTTATATGCAATGCAGTGCATTAAAACAGAACTGCCAAATTAATAATGTCAATTGGGTAAAAGTTGGTCTGCCTTATTGTGGCTAAATGATTTACTGTATCAAAATCTTGATACGGGAAAATACCCTCAAAATACACTCATCTACAGCTGTGATGGGTCAGGATGCAGGGAAAACAACGTGACTGATCGTAAACATCATCAGAGTTAGCACGGGGGCTAAATCTTGGGGGGTGGAGCTAGATGTGTTGGTTGAAACCGGAAGTGAACCTGCGCAGAAGAGTTTGTAAACAGCTGCTGCAGTGCAACTGGGTTAAACAGCTGGAAACAGAGCGAATTGTGAGCATGCAGGGAAATTACATAATAACTTTGCCATTTTCCAAATGCACATCCTTCACTCACAGGTTCTTTTCCCTCTGCAGGGTTGCCAGGTTTGATTCTTTGACTGCAGCCAGAGGAAACTAAAACAAATTGTCTGATGAGTGTATATATTGCCCGTAGTGTTGAACAGCTGGCAACCACAGGCACACACAGTACAAGAAGGAGCAGAAAAGTGCTGCACGTTTGGTGGCACATTGCTGGTGAGCATCTTATGGCCACATCCTACCATTTTAAACCGGAAGGAGGGAATGCGTGCACATAACATCACAAAAAGAGATCTCAGTAAGCCAACACTGGTTTTTGAGTAATGAGTAAAAGATGAGCAGAGATTTTTGACCATGTTTGATCACATTTTTACAGTACTGATACAGTGTCAGCATTAACAACTACCAACTGAGAAACAGCAGAACTGCAGAGAGAGGAACATGCTACTTCACACATGGTGCACATTCGAAGCTCAACCTTTCTGCATCCGCTCAAATATCAACTCCAGATGTGACTCATACAGAGTTGACATCAAGCACCTTTTTGAAACGAAACCCAGATCGAGAGCGGGAGTCCCTTTGTGGGGCCTGTGCTCTCTCACTGTCAGAGCAACGAAGACTCGCAGCCCAGGAAGTGGCGGAAAGCATGCAGAGCTGCAGTCCCCGGGCAGCGCACACTGCGGGTGATGGAGTTTTTCTTTTAACCACCGAAGAGAAGCCACAGCAGCATCACAGCAGAGCCGTGACATTCACCAGGGTTCTCCCAGAAGAGCGGAGGCCAAAAACACACACAGCACACGGCCTACGCAAGAGCGAAAGGCAGGCGGAGGACTTTCTCAAAGCCGTGGTTAGACACAAACACACCTTTTTTTTCCACTCAGCATTTGATAGTGTCGATAGGTTGTCTTAGTCACTGCGGAGAGGGAAAAGAGGAAGAGAGCAAACAAACAAGCTGCCGAAACGCGGTGTAAATGCCAGAATCACCGTGCCAGAGGGCAAAGAAAGCAAATACAAGAATTATCGGCGTAGAAGGACGAGGAGAAAAGTCTTCCCACGCTGGCCGCAGCTCTGAAGGAACGCAAAGGACATGCAAAGCAGCGTCCCTGTCCCAAAGGTTACAACGCCTCACCTGCCCACACCTACAGCCCACCTATGCCATCCTTCACACGCCGTTTGCATTGCAGATGCCTCCGTCCCGGCCGGTTTGCATATCTCAGAGCTTTGCATGTAATCTGATTGGATAGGAACCCAATGGTTATGTAAGTTATGTAACTTCGACCCAGATAACACACTTAAAATACTAGATAACGCCATGCAAACAGACCTTTAGGTCTTTAAGACCCAATCAGGAATATCTGGAACAGAAGCTGCCTTCCTTGCCAGTTTGCTTAACCCAAAGGCAAGAATGGAGCAATATATTTCACACTGTTGCTGCACACAAAATTGTCCCAAACATACCACAAAAATACACAAAAATACCTGATATTACACTCAGAGACTCATGTAGAGCCATTCTTCTACATTCATACATAAATGTGTACTAATGCAACTAGCTGGACGTGAAATAATAATATGGCTACATATTATGTCTTTAATAAAATGACTACCATTATACAGCATCGTTTCTAGAAACAATCAAAGCTCTTATTTCTTATTATCAGGTGTAAAAATATGAATAAAAACATTTGATGAGTTTGTTTAGCTGTTATAAAGGCTAATAATGCGCTAATAATAACATATATTTCACATGTAAATGGTCTAGAAGCCACATGTAAACACAGTCCACACCATGTGATCACATGTGTGATTCGTTCATTCGTTCCTCTTCTAGGCCGCTCATCCTGCTGGGTCACAGGGAGTGCTAAAGCCCATCCCAGCACTTACTGGGCAGGATACACCCTGAACAGGCCATCATTAGATCATAGGGCACACATATAGGCATACACACTCACTAGGGAGCAGTTTAGCACCTCCGATCAGGCTGACTGCATATCTTTGGACTGTGGGAGGAAACCCACGCAGACATGGGGTGAACATGCAACCACACACAAAGGTCCCTGAACACCTTGCTGTGAGGCGACACTGCTACCCACTCTGCCACCATGCCACCCATTATAAATAGATGTATGTATATATATGTATATATATGTATGTATATATATATATATATATATATATATATATATATATATATATATATATATGTGTGTATATATATGTGTGTGTGT
>CM067480.1:34132340-34151086 GCA_034552555.1 Semaprochilodus insignis
GAACAGGCCATCATTAGATCATAGGGCACACATATAGGCATACACACTCACTAGGGAGCAGTTTAGCACCTCCGATCAGGCTGACTGCATATCTTTGGACTGTGGGAGGAAACCCACGCAGACATGGGGTGAACATGCAACCACACACAAAGGTCCCTGAACACCTTGCTGTGAGGCGACACTGCTACCCACTCTGCCACCATGCCACCCATTATAAATAGATGTATGTATATATATGTATATATATGTATGTATATATATATATATATATATATATATATATATATATATATATATATATATATTAATCCTATTTCTGTATGTTTTTCTTGTTTTAGGTGAGTTTTTACAAAACAAATTATGTCACTATTCAGTATTACACAGTACATATATATATATATATATATCTTTCTTTTGATATATATTTTTTACATATATAAAATGTATTGAAACAAGCTAAATTATCTGCCAATATAGTTACATAATTTGTTACACAATTAATTAAATAAAATCACTTAAAGCAAGTAAAAGCATCTAGAAATAGGGTAAATAATCTTATAATAAGCCCACAGCCATCTTATAATGAGACATATTCAATATATTGACTATAAGTAAGTCTACTGCATCTGAATCAAAGTAACAGCATCTTCATCTTTGACTTTAGTGACCTGAATTGACACTCAAGGGGCATTTAGGCATATATGATGTATGAAAGGCATATATGAAATACTGCATTCAGACTAAATGAAGAATGTTCTTCAAACATGGGTGGCCTTAATATCAAATACGTTATCCAAATAAAGCAGGCATGAATAACTATGTGGATTAGTTAAGATAACAACAGCAAGAAAAAAAAAATTCAATCTCTTCTAGGACCAACTCCGTCACTAAACATGGTAGTCAAATCATGTTTTGAACTGACACTTTTCATTAGGCTTTACCTTAATGCAAGTGCGAGTCAGCGAATCAGTGGAGCAGTATGATTCTCTGGACTGTTACCGAGTCTTTGACCTTTCATGTTAACCTCATCTGAAGCATGGGAATGCACTAGAGTTACCTCCAGCCTCTGTTTGCCTGTACTGACACAGTAAAGGTCGAAAACAGGGCGGAGGTGGGGTTTGACCTTCTACACCCACAGGTTGTATGATGAGAAATACATTTGGAACGTAAGTCAGTTGAAGGCACGCAACAGTCAGTCCCCTACAACACACACTTCCTTTCCACAGAAGACACAGATGCTACTCAGTGTACGGGAGTCCCTACAGTAAGAGATAAGGAACCGTATAGATGTAATGATGTTTCCAGGGTCCTGAAGCCTGTTATCCCTCATGCCCCACCACTCAAAAGTTCAGTGTGACTGATTTCATTCAACTTAATCCAGTTTCTTTTAAGATATGAGTATAAAATGATTCTATGATGAAGCTAATTTCTTACAAGCTTCAAGCTGTTTGTAGGAACCTGTGAAAATGAAGAGGTTTGGTTGATGACTGACAAGCACAATGCCACAAATTTAAATTTAAATTTAATGCCTAACTAAATCTTTTTTAAATAGTATAATAAATGGAAAAGAATAGCGTTGTATTTACTAACACTTCCATGTTTTTTTTACCATGTACCAAGTTATGTTGCTCAGAAATACGGTAAACTGTGCATAAAGCTTTGGTGCCTAATGGCATTTCAAGTTATGCTGTTTCTGAATAGCAGTAATGATCAGTGGTTTATACGAGTTAGTGATTTCAGATCACTCAGCTTTTAAACCAGGATCATGACATGGCAATATGAGGTACATTATGTTAAGGCTAAATCAATAAGCTCCAATTTGCATGTTTGCACTTTGTAGTTCTACAGTTACATACTGTAGTTCATCTGTTTCTCCATATACTTTATTACCCTGTTCTTCAATGGGCTTCCACAGACCAAGTATTATGTGGGTGGTGGATGATTCTCAGCACTGAAGTGACACCAGGGCTCCGTCCGAAATTGCCTACTTGGTCAGTATGTACTAGATTGAACCCAGTCCACACTGCTCGACCCGGTGAAGCAGTAGGCTCTTTCAGTACGCAAGTATGTAGTATCCACGCAACCTTGGACGTACTACGTCCGCCATCTTGCCAACGTCATTTGACGCAAGACGTCACGCCACCACTGTTGAAGTCCCGCCATTCATTCAAAGTGTTACTAGCACACACGTATTTTGGGTTGTTGGGAAACTGAGATAAATTTATTCAAGGATTCAATGAAACTTTATTGTCATTCGCATCATATGTGGTACATGGGGTGGAACGAAATTGTAGTACTCAAGGACCCAGTTACACCCAATCAGCAGTACTTAAATAAACAAAATATACATAAATATATAAAATTATATAAAAGAATATAGAAAGAAAGAACAGCAAGGAATTGAAAAGGTAGCAGCAGAGTGTGTTTAAAGTGTCCTCAAAATGTCGGTGCATTCACTATCGGTACGACAGGAAACTTGGCTGGCTAACTAGCTAGCTAGCTAGCTAATATAGCATGAAGTTATATTGCCTTAGCTTGCATTCACTGCTAGCCTTAAAAATTCGCAAGTTACGTTAATAACACTTCAAAAACATATGAACATGTAAAATGGGCTTTATGTTAGCCATAAAGCGGTTCATAACGTTACTTGGTGTTGCACAAAATCTTAACATTTTAAGATGTTTTTAGATGTAGATTACTTTACACATGTACAGAGCCGACGTCCCGCTTTCCGCCATTTTTTCTTCCTCAGCTCGGAACGCCTCCACGGCTCCAGTGGAATCATGGGATAGCACAGTGTGCTGTGCTCGCATACTTGAAAATCTCACCGGAAGCAGTACATCATCCGGGGAACTTTCACCTACTGCTTTATGACTACTGCGGATTCGGACACACTACACATTCCCGCCTACTGCTTTCACCTACTGAGTAGTACGGTAGTAGGCGGTTTCGGACACAGCCCAGAAGTTCGTTTAGCTTGATTTCTGCTTGCCACCATACAAATAATCCCAAACTACAGTTACTGATGTTGAGCTTCTGGACTCTGGGTTGGTCAGCCCATTGTTCTGAGAACACCAGCAGCTTCTTAGTTTGATGTATCTGTCTCCATTTCTCAGTGAGGAGCTTTGTGAATAGCTACACATCCTTTCAGACCCGCAGCATTATGGTATCTTATTGCACTTGAAGGATAGGCAGAAACACCCGTGGATGTTTTCAAATCTGAAGCAAGAGTGGACCTTGATGTTCTATGTGCTGTTTATCTGATGGGTACGGTTTTGGTGGGTCTTTGGTGGGTCTTCCAGATCTTGTACGATCATTAGGAGCCCAACTTTCTCTATAACTTTTGTGTTTTAAGTTTTAAAAACAATTCCTGCCTTGAACACATAGTTAATAACAGGACTGGAATTAAGCAGATAAAGAGTGGTCTCTAATTTTTACACTGTGCCGCATTAGGATTATTTGACTCTACTGTGAATCCATCTCGCATGAAACCATAGCTCTTTTGGCGGACCTATTAAAAAGTTTCCAAGAAGTTGAATTGTAAATTAGGTAACTACACACTGCTTGCGCACTCATGCACATGCACACACACAGGTTGACGTCTCTTTTTACAGTGCTGAGAGGGTAATGGCATGGCCAATGATTCATGGAAGTCTCTGGCTGAACTTCCTTTGACGTGCTGTCAGGGCTATATTGTGATTGCATGTGTGTGTGTGTGTGTGTGTGTGTGTGTGTGTGTGTGTGTGTTTGTTTGTTTTGTGTGCATGTGTGTGTGTGTGTGTGTCTAAGTGACTGTGGGAGATAAGAAGAGTTTCAACAGAACTGAAGGCGCGCAAAAATAAACATTCACGTTATCTAAAGTTTTGTTTCTGGCCTGTAGATCATTAACGTCCCGAGATCAAACGTGGATGACGTGAGCAGCCCACGACTACAATTACTGCTGATACCAAACGCTGCTAGCATTTCTTCAGTACCAGACAGAACCAGATCTATTGTTTGTATTCCTGCTGCCTTTCTACTGCCTGCTAGAATAGCACTCCAATCCAAATGTGCTAGCATGGCTAGCAAAAGCTAATTACTTTTGTAGCAATCTTTCTGATTGATGGCCACTTTAGCAGAAGCTAAGTTACTATTCACCAATTAGTAATGAATGCAGTTTGGCACAGTTTGCTAATTGGTGGCCGCTGAAACTGAAGTTAGCTTTCACTAGGCAGCTTGAGGCCATTTTGCATATAACTGTTGGCTGTTTGAACGGAAACTATTTGTAATCAATTTGCATGATATCATTTTGCAAATTTTGCTAATTGATGGCTGTTTGAGCAATGGGTATTGACCAATTTGCCTTGTGTCAGCTTGTTGTTATTTTGTTGGATGGATGTTTGGCCAACAGATAGTGTTCACCAATTTCCGTGATGCCATTTTGCACAATTTTCTTTTTACTGGCTGATTAAAAAAAAGAAGTTAGCAGTGTTCCACAGTTAGCATTATGTCATTTAGCACACTTTATTAATTCATTTTTGCTTAAACAGACACTTTAAATATTATTCAGTTACTTAAAAAAGTAAGTTACCAGGTTGCCTTAAAAGTTTGAGTTTATTGATATTCAAATAACATGTTAACAGAATGTAAAACCGATTATGTTTATGTTAACATAGCATTAGAAGTTAGTGTGTAGTATTAATAAGTAAGTGTGATGTCATGCTAGCAAATTTGATAAATTGGTGATTAAACAGCTAAGCTAGTGTTCTTCAAATAACATTATGTAATTTTACACAGTTTGCTAACTTGTGGATGTTTGAACAAAAGTTAGGATTCACCAGTGAACACGATGTCATTATGTCAATGGATGGATGCTTGAACAGTAGAGAGCATTTACCAATTAGGATGATGGTAATTTGGTTGGTTGAAAAGAAGCTGGTATTCAGCAGCTGGCATGATGTAATTTTGCTAAAAGATAGATGCTTGAACAAACAACACATAGTATTCACCAATTCACCAGCATTATATCATTTTGCACACTTTACTAATTTATGATTGTTTGAACAGAAACTACTCTGTAAAAATTCAAAATTCAGAGTTAATTGAACTTCAAGCAATAATTTAACAGAATGTAAAACACAGTTTAACATACTATTAAAAGTTCAAATGAACTTAGAGTGTAATATTAACATATAAGTGTGATGTCATGCTAACATATTTTGCTAATTTGTGGCCATGTAGACAGATGCTTGTGGTCATCCATTTGCAGGATGTCATTTAGCCACTTTGCTAGTGGTTATTTAAACAGAAGCTAGTTTTCAACAATTATCATTATGTCATTTGCTACACAATTTGCTAATTGGTGGATGTTTATAGGAAAAATAGTTTGTACCAGTAAACATGAAGTCATTAAGCTAATGGAAGGATGATTGAACAGCAGATAGCATTTACCATTTAGCATGTATAGATGTCATTTTGCACACTTTACTAATCAATGGTCACTTGAACAAAAGGTAATATTCACCAGTTAGCATGATGTCATTTCACTCAATTTGCTAATTGGTGACAGTTCGAATGAAGCCTGTATTCACCAGTTTACATGATGTTATTTTACTGATGGATGGATGCTTGAACATTGGATAGTATTACAATTTATTCATTTTGTGCAATTTGCAAATTAGTGGTTGATTGAATTAGCATGATGTCATTCTACGCATTTTGCTAATTGGTGGATGCTTGAACTAGCTAGTACTAATCAATTAACAAGATGTTAATTTGCAAACTGCTCGGCGTTTCTTTTCATTCACGGCAGTTTGGCTGCACTATCCCTTTAAGCTGTCTGTTTTGATTGCAGCTAAATGCTCCACCGCCCTGCAGTGTTTGTCTTTCATGATTTCTGTCTCTGAAATATGTGTGGCATGTTTCCAAAGGTCTCCTAATGGGTTTTGTTTGCCTAAATAGTGCTGTAATGTTGCACAGAACTAGTTTTTTTCGAAACCCCAACACAAAGAGCTTTTTGATTTTGTGCTTTGCTGCCCGGTTGTTGGTGAATTCCTCTCTTTTGTGTGTCAGATGTCATGGTGGTTAGACAAGCGCTCTCTGATGTTTAAACGGGGGCCTGTGCCCAAATGCACGTGTGGTTTTACAAGCTCATTAAGAAGAAACACGGTCATGGAATGCTTTGTCATTAACTCAGTCCCCCACCGCCACCCACTGAAGATCTGTCACTGTCAGGGCAGGACGGCTGCCTCACCTGCTTCAGTTTACTTTTCAGTTCAATCGCATGAACAATCACTGCTGTCGTCAGTGCATTCATCACAAAGAATGGTTCACATACGACGGGAACACTCCCTTGTTGAATCCTAGCATACTCATGTCCCGGCTCATTCCTGCTGTATGAGATATGCGCACAGAGTATGACTACTGTAAATAGTCATAATAATAATAGTTACTGCTATTGATATTTACAGTATTTTAATGTTGGTCTACAGTAATGACATACTGTGCTGAGTTTTTAAATGCAGTGCAAAAGTGTATTTTTACAAAAGTACATATTGATAGCAGTATATTACTGTAATCAACAACAACTTATGTTTAGAGTATTACATATATGGTCACATATTGGGAAATTAAAGAGTCAAAACAACACATTCAAGGAGTAAAATCTTAAATACACTTAAAAGACAAAATTCTTTCATTATACTTTCTCAAAGGTTTCAGCGGCTATTCTTACAAAGGCTAACAGGCTCCTCTATTAGTACTCATAATTGGGCTTTATATTGAAATACTTAAGCGTTTAAGCTAAAGTTGTATTTTAAACTTATTGTGGGAAAGTAAATATACACATTGGCGATTCTACAGTCTGTTGGGTCACTAGGCAAAAATTCAGGGGGCCCCTCCAACTGGCGCTGATCATTATTATGTCATAAATAATATTTAAAATATATTTAAATATGCAAAATTCAGTATAGTACAGTACTGTTTATATAGTGCAAATAAGCTCACCGGACCACTTGTGACTGAGGCATACCTAATAGCATGTAATACCTCCACAAGCACCAATAACATCATGATCACATTTGGTATGGACTGGACAAGTTTCTGGATGTAGGCCACATCAATGTTCAGACATTCTTGCATTAAAGAATTGTGCAGTTGGGCCAGATTTGGTGGATGCCTTCCCTGGCACAATTCTGAGAAGAATTTCCTGTAGACTGGGATTCGTGCCACTGCTGGTAAACGCATATGACCGTACACTTCCATACGGCTGCAGATTCAGCACCTTCCTTCACACTATGGTCTTTGGCACGCCCAAATGCAGTCACTCCTTTTAGCCAATCAACATCTGCTTTGGAGCCATTTTCCACACATGGAACGAGACATTCACTGCACCGTACCACCTCTTCTCAATCTATGAGTCCCGTCATTCACACCCCGCACGTATTTATAGCCCCCATCATCCTCGTGGAGCACCATCTGCAGGAGTCTGAAGTTACCACTACCTTAAACAGACAAGGTGACTCATTTTTTGTCCGGTGAGCTTATGAATGAAGCTCAGTTGTTTCTTTTACATTCTTTTAGAAGGAAAAACTGAAAAACCACATTGCAGTGATGATGATAGTCCTTCAGAAAACTTCTTTTGGTGCCTCTTTAACAGTAGAGACTATGATACTGTATGCTGTGATGTGTAGTTATAATGTTGTTACAGTATTATTACAGTAGCCAAACAATAAGGTGTTTAATACAGTCAAATCTGCCTTGTACTGCAAATGTTTCCCCACAATTCCTCACAGAAGCTGTATAAAGCTCTAAAACACATTTTAATTCTCTCAGGTCCACGATGTTATATGCGACATCAAAATACGTCACAACCAAAAGAATAAATCTTGGGAACGCTGCATACTACAGACTACATTTTTTCCATGAAGGGTAAAGGACTCTGGTGCGATCGTATCCTTTCCAGATGCTTTGTAATCCAAATAAATCCATGATAAATCCAGCGCTAAATGTCTTCTCTGGTTATTTATCCATTTCTCCGTGTGGAAAAGAGTTACTGTTGTTAGTGGGGCTGTTAGCCGTCCACTGACACTTTGTGTTGACTCTGTCGGCCAATCAGAGGCTGTGTTCCAGTCTTGTTGACCAATCAGAGTCAGCACTCCTGACTTACTGATAGATCAATGCTGCCCCCCTCCAGGAAAAATAAATATACGTCCCTAGCGTGCAGCGTTCCACGAGATATTTATTGTTGTATGTATAACGTCATTAGATTTCATATACGACATAGTTGACCTGAGTGGTATCCTACTTGCTGGAACACAGTACAGCACTGTAGAAATGACAGAAGTTCTTTACAGATGGAGCAAATTACATCATCATCATCATCATCATCACCACTGACTTAACTCCTTGTTATCGTTTACTAAACGATCATTTACAAAGAAAACTCCACCAGGCTGAAACAACACATCATCTACAGTGATAGACTAACACCTACACTGTAGAACTAGCAGCTATAGTGCTTGTGGAACACTCTTAGAGTGAATTCTGGGAGCACTGCTCGGAAGGTTAAGTCCTTTATGCTTCTGAGAGCCTCTCAGTGAGTCAGAGAGTCACCTTTAACACACCCAAAAGTGCTCAGGCTGCTCTAAATAAATATGTCCTGAGTAAGAGGAAGATCTAACGCATCCTGCCATTTTATCACAAGCACAACAAGACAGTGCTGACGCTGCCACTTCATTTAGCTGAGGGTGGAGGTTGAACATGCACTGAGGACGTGGGAGAGTGAAAGCAATTTTAAGTTAAAGACAAAAATAAAAATGTGGGATGAGGAAAAAAAAAAAGTACAGAATGCCATCTCCAGATATTTTTGTTCATGCGCTCTATCGTTTGGGCATTGCAGCACTTTTTGCATTCGGAACATCTTCTTAAGTCAGCATAAATGATGGCAAGGTTGACTGAGCTATAGTTTCACTTGCTTAGAACTTTTTACCAGTCAAAAGTTTGGACACACCCAACTAAATGGATGTTGTTGGTGATCTTAAAGACGCTACAGGCTTACACTTAACAGTTCCAACTGATGAGATGTCTGAAACAATACAACCTGATATACCACATATACTCTTGATGTATCACAGTATTATAATCCATATCTCCACCTCTAATATATATTTAGTTGCATAAAAAAAGCTCTAGTTCCCCTTTCAGTTTAGTGAATATTCATGATGGACTGACCAATAGAATTGCTCCAATACTGCTTAGAAAATAATCTTATATCAACCTCACTGCAGGTAAAGAAAGCTGTTTTATCCTCCTGTAAAGTCCCATTTTGAAGGTTTTTAAGGTGGACTGTATAATTCCATGAATGCTTTTTTATAGTTTGATGTCTTCAGTTTTATTCTAAAGTAAAGCATTAAGATAAACATAAGGGAAACCGTCTAGCTGTTCCTTGTTCCTGACGCTCGTATTCAGGTCAGATGGTGGAAATTTGTTGGATATGACAAAATCGTGTCAAAATTGGGCGAATTTTGAGAGGCCTGATCCCAACACTGGACAAACGCTCTTTATTTTGAAACAGGCACCTCAACACGAGCCTTAACCAATGCTAATAGAAGGTCCAGCAGAGGTCCAACACACAACATAGCATGAATTGGGACAATTGTTTGATGCAACTGTTTCCAGTACCCCACCAGCTTTACCAACTATTCCATGCTATACTTTTTCTGTGAGGGAGGAATCAAACACTCATCATCAAAACAGTAGTTGCTCAAATAGTTGCGCCCAGAAGGAATCAGCCAACAGGAATGAAATTTGGTGGGAAGGATTGACATAATGAAACATGCTAATGATTCAAGTCACGCATGTGACATAAGCAAGGATGGGTGCTATACCTGACTGACCCAACAGACTCGATTGCAGACATTCATGAGTCATCCTGTACCAGTGCCAGTACCATTGGCAGACGGCAAATACCCTTAACGCCACATCAGCTTGACCAAAGACTGCAATGGTGCTGTGCCAGACTGTCATGGAGTGACTCAGAATAGCAGCAGGTCATCTTCAGTGACAAGTCCCGCTTTTGTCTTGGTGGAGACGACCA
Organism: Semaprochilodus insignis; assembly: GCA_034552555.1. Classification (NCBI taxonomy): domain Eukaryota; kingdom Metazoa; phylum Chordata; class Actinopteri; order Characiformes; family Prochilodontidae; genus Semaprochilodus; species Semaprochilodus insignis. The sequence goes on from CM067480.1 coordinate 34,142,416, forward strand.
ACAAGTCCGTGTGTGGAGGCACTGTGGTCAGTGCTAAGATGAACGGTTTGTGTGTCACGCTCCACACGTCCAGAAGCCCTGGTGTCACTCCACCTCCACCGCTACCTCACAATCTGCAGGAACTGTGTGAGGATATTCAAGCTGCATGGGATGGATTATCACAGGACACCATTAGGAACCTCTACAACTCCATGCTGAGACGTCTGGCATGTTGCGTTAGCACACATGGCGGCCCAATGCCATACTGAGAGACCCTACGTCTGTATGTGTAGGTCAATAAATATTACTCATATCAGTCTAAATGTATCATCATTTATTGTTCCTGGTAACCTTTATCTTCCTTCCCAATAGCACTGCAATCCCACACTTCCTTCTGGGTGTAACTATTCTTTTTTAATGATGTGTGTATCTTCAGGCATCTGGTTTCTATCGCCACCACTGTGAAGAATTTCGACTTCTCCAGAACCACTCTGAATGAATTTGTTTATGTCTCAACCATCTAATTAGGCAGAAGCTTTGAAAGACCGGTGGAATTCACCCTTTATCGCCAATGATAACTGCATCTTCTAGGGCTTTATGTGTCAGTCTTCTGATGTTGCTTTTGCTGAACGCATTCCTCAAAAACCAGTCTGGGCTGTGTGTTGCCTCGGTGGGTGAAGATTTCAGTGTTTGGGTAAAGGCACACAAAGCTGAGAGAAACCTCAGAAACCCCTTTGGTGAATGACTGTTTGCTCAGGACAGAGAGATGCATGGAGAGAGATAGAGAGAGACAGAGAGCCCATTCTTTCCTCTCTGATAATTGCTGTTGTTTTGGCGCTTTCTGTTGGTTTTGGCAGCTGCTGCTCCTCGTGGGTTCATACGTCATTTCTAAACCAGCATGTATGTGTGCAAACAACAGCACTGGCTGTATGCACTGCAAACCCACACACAGAGGAATGCACATGCACACACACACACAGGCCTCGCTCTTTCCTGGCATCATCACAGGTCTTTGGTGATCAGGCCATGAGTGGACATCGCTGACAGCTATGACCTGGACCTTGAATACGTGCAGTGATTCGATCACCCGAACCACCTTCTGAGGCCCTCGGAGACACACGTGACCACATCACATCTGTACTGAGTCCAATGATGAAGGGCTGCCTTAATCAAGTGCATCATCACGGTAAAGATGAAAGCGTCAGCTGCTTTCTTCAGCTTCTCTTTGGTGTGTTTACAAGTTGTTAGGAATCCATGCGGTCTAAGCTCCCATACATGCACACAAACACGCACTTGCGGAACATATTTGTCTGGCAACAAACACAGCGAGAGGCTGACGTAGTAAACATTGCCCGGTATCCTTCCTTCCCCATTCATAAGTGGTCACTGGAGACGCATTCCAGACTGATGGAAATGCCAGGTGTAAACACGTGTATGAACAGCGAGTCTTGAACGCACTTACAAAGGTAAATATGTGTGTCTGTAAAATAATCCACTTGCGTGAGGAAGGAGAACATCAGAGGAGCGTACAGAAAATACAGGAGCTACAAAAACGATAGCTTCAGCATAGCTAGAACAGTGCACAAGCAATTAGAGAATGGTTGTTAGGTGGTTGCTATGGTATTCCAGGTGGTTGCTATAGTCTTGCTATGTGGTTGCTATGGTGTTGCTAAAGTGTTACCAAGAGGTTGCTAAGGGGTTGCTGGGTGGTTGCCCTGGTGTCCCAGGTGAGTGCTAGGGTGTTGTTAGATGGTTGCTATGATATTCCAGATGGTTGCTATGGTATTTCAGGTAGTTGCTATGGTGTTGCTAGGTGGTAGCCATGGTATTCCAGGTGGTTGCTACAAGGTTACTAAAGTGTTGTTAACAGGTTGGTAAGGTGTTCCTGGGTAGTTGCACTGGTGTCCCAAGTGCTAGGTGGTTGCTATGGTATTCCAGGTGAGTGCTGTAGTGTTGCTAGGTGGTTGCTATGGTATTTAAGGCTGCTATAATGTTGTTACAAGATTGCTAAAGTGTTGCTAAAGTGTAAAGGTGTCCCAGGTGGGTGCTAGGGTGTTACTAGGTGATTGCTAGGCTGGAGGGTATTGCTAGCCAGTTGCTTTGGTGTCCCAGGCAGTTGTTATGGTATCCTAAGTGGTAGCTATGGTTTTTCTAGGTGGTTGCAACTGTATGTGATTGTGGTTGCTATGACTGTTGCTATGACTGTGGTTGCTATGACATTGCTAAGGGGTGGCTAAGGTGTTGCTAAGAGGTTGCTGAAGTATTACTAGGTAGTTTGAATTTTATACCAAGTGGTTGATATGAAATTCCAAGTGGTTGCTAAGGTGTTGTTAGATGGCTGCTATGGTATTCCAGGTGGTTGGTATGGTGTTGCTAGGTGGTTGCTATGGTAACTCAGGTCAGTATGGCTGTAGATAGAGTGATGGGGCGGTCCTGAGGAAGCATAGGCAGGCTGGTTGGATGAATGTGACTGTTGGGTGGACGAAACTGAATGGGACTCTATGAAAGGAAAGACAGATGGAAGGAATGTGTGGGACCGTGTGTTTGCGTAAGTGGAATACCCGCAAAACCTACCTGGTCTGTGTAAAACCCAGTGATCCACTGAACTGTCACCATGAGATTAACGGATCTTAAAGCCTTCATGTTTAGGATTATTTGGATGGTGAGAAGCAGACAGTTCTTAGACTGAACTTTGAAACTGGTAACGAGCCTTAAGAAAAATTGTGAATTGCATAGACTTCCATTAATATTCTGGACCCAAACATTTTCTGGACCCAACATAGAACTACTAGCCTTAACATTACCCTATCCATAACCTTAACCTCACCCTATCCTAAACCTTAGTCTCACCCTATCCTTAACCTTAACCTCACCCTATCCTTAACCTTAACCTCACCCTATCCCTAACCTTAACCCCACCCTATCCTTAACCTTAACATCACCCTATCCTCAACCCTAACCCTAACCTTACCTTAACTTTATCTTAACCCTAGCCTAACCTCAACCTTAACATTGACCATAACCATAACCTCACCCTAACCCTAACCCTAACCCTAACCTAACCTCACCCTAACCATAACTTCAACCTTACCATAACTTTACCTTAACCCTAGTCCAACCTCAACCTTAACATTAACCTTAACCATAACTTCACCCTAACCATAACTTTAACCTTACCTTAACTTTACCTTAACCCTAGCCTAACATTAACATTAACCCTAACCTAACCCTAAACTTACCCTAATCGTAATTTTAACATTAATCTTAACCTAATCTTAACCTTAACCTCACCCTAACCCTACACATAGTCCTATAACTAACCCTAACCTTACCCTAACATTAACCTTAACTTTATCCTATTCCTAACACCAACCCTCACCCTAAGCATTAACCCTAACCTTAACCCTAACCTTAACCTTAACCATACCCTATTCCTAACACTTATCTAACCCTAACCTTAACCCTAACCCTTCTCTAGCCTTATCATTAACCCTAACCCAAACCTTACCCTAACCTTAACCTCACTCTAATCTTACTCCATCCATAACTCTAACCTAACCCTAACCATAACTTTACCCTGACCTTAAAATTAATTGATCTACTATGTGAGTAAAAAAACGGGTTTTCGTCCCCACAATGTGGCATAAACCTAACTCACATGCATGCCCACACAAACATGCGCACAGAGGACCGTTTGTTTGTGTTTGAATGGGTTGCTGTCTGCTGTTGCAGAGCTGTTTTCCAGCCAGTGGGTCAGACTTTGTTCTGCGTTATGTAAGACTGAGCTCCATCGACGTCAGCCTGTCATCTCTCACTCATTCTAACACCATCGCTCAGACTGCATCAATCAATAACCCATCAGCTAATTGACACGCTGCTCCACATTTGTATAGATTATTCTATCAACCCTCTTCTCAATAACTATAGATTCATTTCCAACCGTAATGAGCAGCAATACATCTAAATGTTTTATACAGCAATATTACAGAAGATCATGCAAATATGCTGCAATATATTAAAAGACGTGCCCAGGATAAATATTTTATCCAAAAGCTAATTTCATAATAACATTTTAATGCTGTTACTGCAGTTTCCTTCAAGCCACCCATTATAGACCTAAAGCCCAGCTGCTATGTGTTGTATGCTGTTATGACAAGGTCTGTAGTTGTAGCCTTCCTAATTTAAATATGCTTAAAGAAGTTTTTAAAGCAATACATTCAGACCTTCAGCAAACTTCGCTGGGCAGTGCCTGTATTTCTTAAAATTCTCTGACCATATAGTGATAAATGTCTTTTTCTCTCTCACTCATGGCCACATGGTGAGCTAGAGATGATGTAAATCTTTGGACTGTGGGAGGAAACCCACACAGACATGGGAAGAACATGCATAGACAGATAGATAGATAGATAGACAGACAGATAGATAGATAGATAGATAGATAGATAGATAGATAGATAGATAGATTTTTAATAGAGCGGAACACGCAGCCACTTATACTTTCACTGGATGTTTGATGTTTGTATTGAAAACTGGAAAATGTGTTCGCTCTGATGGAAACATGATTGTCATGTTCAGATTCGGTAAAATAATGTTACTGAACTATTGAATGTACATTAATACATACGTTTTGATGAAGGTTAGTTAGTTCACAAATATAGCGGCACTGTTTTAAACACTCAGCAATCACCGCCTTGTTTCTACACTCAGTGTCTATTTTATCAGCCCCACCCAGAAGTACACTGATATATACTTAATTTAAGTGTACTTAGTATACTTTCCTTAGATTCATTTAGAGATACTTAAGTACATATTAAAGTACATTTCTAGTACATTAATATACTTATATACTGTATATAATTACTTAGTATACCTCTATTAAGTACACTAAAGTACTACTGTGGTCAAATGGACTTGTAATTATTAATACATTTTATTATACATTAATTAATACTTGTAATATATACATTTTGCACTTGTGTTTATCACACAAAACAATCATGTGCTTGAAATGTACTTGCTGGTATTAAAGCACATTTCTAGTACATGAAAATATATATTTCATTTTTACCTGGGCACTTACCATATAGGAGCACTTTGTAGTTCTACAATTACATGTACATGCAGTCCGTCTGTTTCTCTGTATACTTTACAACCCCCACAGGACCACCACAGCGTAGGTATCACACTGAGGTGGTGTGGACATGTTAGTGTGTGTTGCTCTGGTGTGAGTGGGTCAGACACAGCAATTCTTAAACACCTCAGTGTCACTGCTGGACTGAGAATCATCCACCAATCAAAACTCTCCAGCCGACAGCATCCTGTGGGCAGCGTCCTGTGACCACTGATAAAGGACTTGAGGATGACCAACACAAACTGTGCACCAGCAGATGAGCTATCGTCTCTGAATGTACATCTACAAGGTGGACCAGCAAGGTAGGAGTGTCTAATAGAGTGGACAGTGAGTGGACACAGTGTTTGAACACTTTTAAAACACTCCTGCAGTCAGAGACCACCCTTCATTTATCTAATATCAAGTCAAAACCACCATGAAGTACAAATTATTCATCTCCAGGAGATGTCTCTGATATGAGATATAAGATAAGCCACCTGCGTGAGAAATGATGCATAGATCAGAATAAAGCAAATTCGGTGAATCACTCACTTTCTGCTATCAATAGGAGCCAAACGGCCCAAAGTAATTTCTGCTCTGCGTGTGCGGGTGGGGGATGTATGACAAGTCAGGTGTTCTGGGTAATATTGAAAGGGCTAACGAAACACTAAAGACCGGCAGGTTAATGTCACAGCAGGAGAAGCTGTTTCTAAGAAGGTCTGGCAGAGAAGATTCAGGCAAGAGACTTCAAAGGGACTTTTGGTGCGCCTTGAGGGGAAGCTGGAACGCATGCGCAGGGACCCGCTTATCAAATGGAAGACTCGCTTACTGGGTTTCCTGTAAACTGTGCAATGTCATATGAGAGCGGCAAGGATGAACTGAGCTAAATAATCCCAAAACGCATGACATCACCAGAAAGTGACATTTCAGAGGGTCATAAGACAGAGCGGAGGTCAGGTGTGACTCAGGTTTGTGTCATCGCTTCTGATCATGAGAGAATAAGAAAGGCTGGTGGCGATAAACGATGAGAAGATAAAGGATGAAAACATTAACCCTGAAAAGACGTTCCCCACAGCGCTGCCTAAAAGCATTTTAATAGCTCTTTTAAAGAACCATTACTGTAAATAAAACGTACAAACTTCCCTCATGTAAACATTATTAGCCTAAGCATACCAATCACTACGTCGTCCATGCGGCCAGTATATGGAAACGAAGGTGCGACAACAGCCCCCTTTAAATTCACTGTGTTTGTGATGTCACAAAAACCAACTCTTTTACATACAGCTCTGGAAAAATTGAAAAGACCACCTCAAAATGATCAGTTTCTCTAGTTTTACAGTTTCTGGGTTTGTGTTTGACCAAAATGAGCAGTTCTGTTGTATTCTATACACTACTGGAAACATGTCTCCCAAATTCCAGATCAAATATTGTATTTAGATCTGTTTATTTAGAAAATCACTAATGACGCTTCCAGCAGCCTGTTATGAACCACGCTCGCTGTGCATTTCACCCCAGCCACAGCTCGCCAGTCTTTCTGTAGGTCACTTGAGGTCATCTTACGGTGGTTAAGTGACATTTGAATGAGGTGGCGCTCATCACAGTCAGTAGAGAGTGGTTTTCGTCCTCTGCCAGTCTGTAGCTGTGTTGTCCTGTGTGTTTGCTGCTTGACCTTGTTCTTATGAACCAGACACTCACTGTATCTGCCAGTAAAGCTAGAACCCAACCTTCTGTTCCTCACTAAGAACCTGCTGTACATGTGGAGATGCTGATTTAAGAAGAAACTGGAGTGGTCTCTTATTTATTTCCAGAGCTGTATATACACCTTTACAGCCTACAGCAGTTTAGCTCCGCCCACTCACACTGAGGTTCTAATGAATGTTTCAGCTGTAAATGTTTTTTTGAATAATCTCTAATATGGGATGGCCAATTGAAACAAAGCTCATTGATGTACCTCAGTCTTAAAGACACAGTAACAAAAGTATAAATTAATTGTGAGGATTTTTGGTGCATAAAACCACCCAAATGTTACAAATGGACCTCAGGAGGACAAAATAAGTGTGGGATGTGCCCTTATAGAACTGTACAGCCTAGTCAAGAACCACTGAAAAACTTTCATTTTTGGGAGTATCTTGTGTTCACACTGGAAAATTGAGTGAGATCTAATGTACTATTGAGGAGTTCATATTCCAGTTTCCCTGTATTTTTTAATATATATATTTTTAATATATATATATATATATATTTTTTTTTTTTTTTTGAAGCATTTCTACAAGACCAGTTCCAGCTACCAGTTCTTCACCCCTCAGATTTAGACTGTCTGTGTTCGTATATACACTCATGATCGAAAGAATAGTTGCACCCAGAAGGAAGTCAGATTGCAGTGCTATTAGGAAGGAAGATAAAGGTTACCAGGAACTATAAAAGATGATAAATTTAGACTGATATTGACAATATTTATTGAGCTACACATACAGAAGTAGTGTCTCTCAGTATGGCGTCGGGCCACCATGGAGTTGTAGAGGTTCCTAATAGTGTCCTGTGATAATCCATCTCATGCAGCTTGAATATTCTCACACAGATCCTGCAGATTTTGTGGTAAGGCCCGTCCTTGCTTACGTCACATGCGCTGCTGAGCGCAAAACCTGAATCGTTAGCATATCTCACGATGTCAAACCTACCCACCAAGTTTCATTGCTGTTGGTTGATTCCTTCTGGGTGCAACTATTTGTCCAATTATTCTTTTGGTGATGAGTGCAAATGTGCTCATGATAGTGTTATCCCAACCATGAAAATTTCACAACGGGCTGTTTTGGCAATCCATATATCGACTACATTTTGTAATGCAAAGAATGTGTACACAGTGCTTTAGCCGATTTTATTAAAAATTAAATTGCTGAATTTGCAGGTGTATGGAAGCTTATGGTCATACGGGTCTACCAGAAGTGGCTAAAATCCCAGACTACAGGAAATTCTCCTCAGAATTGTTCAGCTTCATACTTGTGGGGCTATTACACGCTATCAGGTATGTTTAACACATATGGAAACATGTTATATTGTTTCCACTATGTCAAAATCAGCTAATAAAAAACACAGTACATGTTATGCGACCAGGGGCACCAAAAACGTTTCAGACTGTATCTGCTGTAAGTTTATTCACTGAAAGTGTGACGTTGGTCACTTTTCTGCAAAGTGGACTTCACTAGAATGATGATCCTGCCCTTTAGCACACAGTGTATGAATACACTAGACAGCGTCTGAAGAGAGACGCAGGATGTGATACACTTCATATCAGATAATCAGTTTCCCATACAGGCTTCAGATGACCAACAGTTCACACCAGTACCACACAGTCATGCTGCTTTTCACTCAGCAACAAAGGACAGACAATTACTCGAGGAAGTGTGTGTCCCATTACACAGGGCAGGACAGAGTGTCACACGCACACACACACACACTGTCCCTGTGTGTCTCTGTCTCGCTCTGTGGCCTGTTTCTCTCTCCGCTGTGTCTGTTGAAAGGTCTGTCTGCAGAAAAGCCCCATGTGCGTCATCACTGGTAGCCAGTGCTTTTTCCCTGAGGAGG
>CM067480.1:34151180-34172516 GCA_034552555.1 Semaprochilodus insignis
GAGAGAGAGAGAGAGAGAGAGAGAGAGAGAGAGAGAGAGAGATAATGAGAGAGGAAAGAGAAAGAGAAAAAGAGAGAGAACGAGAGCAAATGAGGATAGGAAAGAGGGTGATAGATAGATAGATAGATAGATAGATAGATAGAGAGAGAGAGAGAGAGAGAGGGATAAAGAGGGAGAGAGTAAGGGAGATAAAAAGAGAGAAAGAGAAAGGGAAGGAAAAAAGAGGGAGGGAGTAAAGGAGAGAAATAGAGAGAGAGATAAAGAGAAAGGGAAGGAAAAAGAGAAAAAGAGGGAGGGAGTAAGGGAGAGAGAGAGAGAGAGAGAGAGAGAAAGAGGTCAGACACTGTGTTATTATGTAAGTGCCCTTTGTTCGGATGAAAAATCCCTGATACCTGATAACCATCAGAATTATTTATCATTCACCTTGTTCTCTCTCTCTCTCTCTCTCTCTCTCTCCCACACACTCACACACACACACACACTGACGCAGACGCACAGAGACGCGGCGGTGTGAATAATTGACAGTCTGACAGGGAGAATGTCCATTAAAAATAAATAAGTCTTAATGGAGAGCTGGGTTTAAATGGTTTGTGATTTAGATGAAATAAAAATATGCTGACAGCGCCGGGCGAGCGCATGACACACTTTCGCCAGAGCAGAAGTGACCTAAGAGATGTCAGAGGGAGGGGCCCTCTGACAACGTGTAGCTCACATACGCCACAATCAGACAAACACATCTTTAGTGCAGGACTGCCATGGAAGAGTAAATAATAACTTTATGACTGAATTTATTGTTTGGCTTTACTTATCTTTTCTGCCAGTCTTGTTCAGAGGGCCATATCCTGTATTTATCTTCTCTCTTTTCCCTGTAATACACTCGTAAAGTTTGTGTGATTTATAGTACAAAATGTATCGTGCTGTCCTACCACTGGTCATGCTGCTGTAGGTGCGCTAGTGACCGTGCAGAGTGGCTGTGCATAGTGGCTTCCAGGAGAGACGTTTACTGTTGACTGTGGCTGTTGTGTGATTGTCATTAGTGTAGTTACTTGTGCTGGATTTTACGGTAGCTGAGGCCAGTGCTGGTGTCTATCGTAAGGAGAAAGTTGATGGGTACAAGTGACCCACAGGCTTACCCATTCATTTAGGCAGCACTGAACGACGGTTCAACCTTGTTAACTGTTCAATAATTGGCCACACATCAAATCCTGCATTGTTTATTGTTGTTTATTTGTATTTACTGTTTGTGGGTTCTTACTGTCCATATAGATGGCTTTATATTTCATGTTCTCATATGCCGAAAGCTTTTCCACAGTACTATATTGTTCCTGTCCAAAGGAAACCAAGTGGCAACTTTACAGGAGAGGGCAAAAACCTCATTTAACTTTAATGTAAGTCAATGGAACCAAACCTTTTACCAAGCAATTTTGGGCCATTTCTGTTGGTCCGTTCATCATGAAACTTTCGCACAATGTAAACAGCACCTGCTGTGTTCAAATGATGCGTGACAGTACAAATCGACAAAAAGTGAGATGGACATGTTTTCATTGGACAGCACCTATATGTTAAAAAGCTCTCTTCTGATTGGTCCTCTTTTAGAAAGTTCAGGTTGAAAAAAACTATTATCAGCGTAAATGGGAGGAGCTTAACTGTTGTCAGCTGAAAAGGCATATGTATGTAATTCTGTTGTGACATCACAAAAACTGTCAGTTTCCATGTATGGACTGTGGGCAGTGAACGGTATGTTTATAAAGTGTTACATAAAGTAATGTACATGTATAAACAGTGTTTATATAGTACATAAACTCTTCTTAGTCATAGAATATGGACCATAATCTGAGATCATGCTCATAGTTTGGGCAATCATGTCAGTTCCAAAGGAGCCATAAAATGAATTCTCTTTATGAACTCTCTATCATCTGCTGTTCACTGCAAACGCTTAAACAGTAAACAACAGCAGCAGCAGCAGCAGAAGCAGAAGCAGAAGCAGAAAGCAACAACAACAACAACATGCTCACATACTGGAATGCTCGGACGTCATGTAGACGTGTGAATGCGTCTGATTACATTAACAGCTCGGGTGTGCTTCTGTCCCTACAAACACTCTGGCAAGCAGTCCATCTCTCTCTATCTCTCTCTCTCTCTCTCACACACACAAACACATACACACACAGGGCGCTCAGCTGTCCTTACTGGAACGCTGTTAAAGGGAAGAGCCACAGGTGTCCTGATCCTGTCAATCTGAAAAGACACACATAACAAACGTCCTGTCAGGCTGCTCATCTGCCCTTTAAAGACTGTTAAAGACAGTAGCAGTGCTGGGAAAGAGGGAAACTGTGAGAACGTGTAAATAATCCTGTTACATTCACTTGGTTTATTCATTCATTCATTCATTCATTCATTCATTCATTTATTTATATATTTATATATTTATTTATTGTTTGTTTGTTTGTTTGTTTGTATATGTATATACACCTGTATTAAAAGGGCATGATGTGCATTTTTATATCTTCATAAATATTTTTTATGATATATATTAGTATAGTATATTAATTGTTATTAAAGGTTTTAATTGTCTATTTCAGTTATTAAAACTGTTTTGATCTGGTGGCACCGTTTGACTTACTTACTGCACCACCTGACTTTTCAGATTTAAACAGTCATCTGCTTAAACACCTGTAGAAACCTTTGTCCTTGGATTTGAGTATATACTTATATGGTTTTAAACAAACAAACAAACAAACAAACAAACAAACAAATAAATAAATATCACACATTTTCACGGTTTGCCTGAGGAGTTGCACCACCTGACATGGTAAACTAAAATCACACTTTTCCTAAATTTGTGAGAGGAGTGCTGACTCTGCAATGCAACAAGCAAAGTCACTTAGGCTCTTCTGTACAATGCAGTACTCTTGCCTTTGCTTTTGGTTGCACCACCTGACATTTGAGGTAAGAACCTGTGGGCAAACGTTTTTCAGTGACTTGTGAACTTTTAAAGGTACATTTTAAACATAAAACCAAGCCAAACTTTATTTTATTTAGAGTATCAGAGAGATAAAAGTTTATTTAAATGAACATATGCAGTCAATATTTTTAGACTGCTGGAGGAGAAAAGAAACTCAGATTTCATACGGATGTACTGGAAAGTCTTTCTTATTTACAAGGTGTGTGTGTGTGTGTGTGTGTGTAAGTGAAGGGAGTTTCCTGTAATTCATCCACAGTGAGTGTGTACTAATGTACAGTATGTGTAGTATTTACGCACACACACAAACACACACACACACACACACACAGTATGTACAAGTGTCTGTGTGTGTAAGAAGATCAGCAGGATTAAAGGATGTACACTGAGTGTGTGGGAGGGGGGGACACCTGTTGCTACATCTCTGCCATGTGAGAATACACACACAGAGAGAGAAAGAGAGAGAGAGACAGAGAGAGAGAGGGTTAAATTGAAAACAAGAAATAAGAGCTAGTCTGAAGGAAATGCACCGTCACTGTGAGGAGTTTATAATGTACTCCTGTTCAAAAATCACAAATCTCATATTAATCCCTGCTGTTATTATACTCACTAATGCTGATACAGTGATGGTTTACAAGACAATCAGATAATAACATTACATTGTTTAATACATTGTTACATTAGCACATATATATATGTGTTTATATCGTGTGTAAATTTTATGATGACAGGGAAGAATTCCATTAAAAACACATTATATTAAAACTTTCCTTCGCCTGTGAAGTTATCATTTTAGAGATACAGGGTTTGTTTCAACAATATACCAGATTATTATTATACACCACTGGATAAAAGATATTTTTAGTTTCTTTAGTTTTAGCTTATTTTTAAATGTTTTTAATAATGTTTAATTATTCAATTATTTACAGCCATTCCTACTCAACTGTTCTGCCTTACAATTTGATCACCATTTCTCAGATATGCATTCTGGATGCTGTTTTTATTTTAGTCTTGTTTTAAACATCTTTCTACACAGAATTAGTTTCATATTGAGTCACGTTATATATGTGAAAACTGGAAAATCTTTCTGAACAGCAGTGGAGCTCAGCAGTGCAGCTCTGCTACTATTGTTTAATTAAAGTACAAGAGATACAAGAGAACAGACTCTTCACATCTTCTATGACGACAGTAAAACTGATGAATTTCAATAATCTGGGATTAATGTGACGACTTATTTTTCTCAGTAAACGCTTTTATGGAACTAATACTGTTCCTGTTATACACACACACACTCTGATGTTCAGTGGTTCTTCATTTCCCTATAAAGTTACTGTGTTGGAGACTCAAGGCTCTGTACTATAAGAGTGATGGTATGTTAGCAGGTTTGAGAGTGAAGGAGTAGAGTACCCACAATACCCTCTGGAGTTGTGTGCACTGTGTTGTGTTTGCTTAGTCCTTGTAACTCTCGCTCCTGGGCAGCAGGTTTAAGCTGATTGTGTTTGACCTGCTGTTGGCCGCAGTCTGCGTTCGGCTGGAGAGTGTAATCTGACCGAGGGTGTCCCTCTGCAGCTCGGCGCAGGCGTTAGAGCGGAGGGCAGGAAGTGGTTGGTGAGAGGCCAGGCCACAGGAAGCAGCAGCCAGAGGACAAGAAGTAGTGGAAAGCACAGTGCAGCCCCAGACGTCAGAGCAAGTGGAACAGAGGGAGAGAGGGAAAAAGAGTGGAAATAGAATTACAGCCCATATCCTGCATCTTTCTTTCTTTCTTTCTTTGTAAAACTTTTTTTGGAATGTCCCCTGAGTTCCATTGTGTGTGTGTGTGTGTGTGTATTTACCCAAACCCAGTCATCCTTCATTTCTACATGACCATTTATTTTCCACTCTCTCTTTATACCTTAGAATCAGGTATAACAAGCCTGCACTAATGCTCTTGTAGCTGAATACAATCAAATCCTTACAGCAATGTTCCGACATCAAGTGTAAAGCTCTTCCCAGAAGAGTAGAGGCTCTTCATTTCAGAAGGAACGTGAAATTAGCAGGTGTCCACAAACATAGTGAACCTCACATGTGTGGCCAAACAAGTACACACTCTCAATCTTGACAGCAGTGCTCTGTTAAAACTGCAGGAATGGAAGAAGTGAGAAGTGTTACTCAGCAGGAGGTGTCAAACCATGCTGGTGGTCCTGCAACGGGGCGCGCTAACGGACAGAAGTGACCACACACACAGACTTACACCAAGATTAGCGTCAGCAGAGCATAGCCGTACATGGTGAGGAGTGGTGATAACTCTACATGGCTGTAGCTGGGACAGGACGCTGACAGTGAGAGTTATTAATAAAATACAGGCAACACAACAGAAAATAACTCACGGCTTCCCTAAACACTGGGGTCTGTGACTGGCCTTCTTTGCTCTCTGTGTTCAAACAACTCCAAAACGTTTTTTCTCCTGGCTTTCAGTTCATTACTTAAACTCTACCAGGGCCTTTACTGTGCCGTCTCTGAACCAAGAAACACAGTGACTTCACTAGATGCATCGTTTGTATATGATTCGTGTGTATCAAATCACCTGTATTTTGGGTTTCGGCTAACTTTTGGCAGTACTCGTTTTGATGTAATGAAAGCTTTAGCATAAGTTTAGCATAAATTTTGTTTTCATTCATGGCCAATTGCAGTCTGCCACATGTCTTTTTCAACAAACGTTCCAGTTCTGCTGCTTTCAGGTTTGACATTTCTAACCATCTGTGTGCCTTTAGTTCTTGCGATGTGGTTGCATGACTTCAGATTTATTAAAGTTCACAGTTATATGATGTTAAGTCGAGTTGAGTACCTGTGGATTGTCTTAGTAAGCTAGACTTAGGAACACTGAAACCCTGAGATTTTGTATCTGGCAGGCTTCTCACTTGTTGTCTTCTCTGAGGCTTCTCCATGTTGTTAGTATTGTAATGATGTGATCAGCAACTAGTCAACATCAAGCTTAAAGCATCATTGCCATGATCACAGTCCACACGTTGACTACTTGTCTAGTCTATGCCACCCAGGTGGTGCAGTATTTACAGGGTAATTTTAGATGTCTGTATTTGGGACAATATCTAATATTTGGGACGTACCAATTTGCAAACGATTGTCACCTTTTATTTCTGTGTCCAGAATTTGTGTTTGTTACAACTGCTATTGTTTTTTTGGGAGACTCACTGTTTGTCTTTTCACTAGCTTTAGCGCTAGTTAAGGAAGCCAGGAAGACTCCAACACCACATTACCATATCCCACAGGATCTGCAAGGGCCCGAAAGCCTCAAGACCTGGGCCCAGGATAGGAGCTACACCAAAGACTCTTTATTCCTTAAGAATTGTTATCCATCAAATTTGTACACCTAGCCGAGGGTTGCAATATCATTTTTTGCCTTTTGAGTCTTTCTGGCAGAAATCTACAGGGATGTTTTTCCACACTTCCAAACTTCAGCGTTAGACATTGGTTGCACGTTGTGCTTCTCACAGTTCAAGTATTCCTGAACACATTCAGTGAGGTCTGGACTCTGGGGTGATCAGTTCATTGTTCTGAGAACACCAGCAGCTTCTTTGTTTGATGTGTCTGTCTCCTTTTCTCAGTGAGGAGCTTCTTGAACAGCTACACATCCTTTCAGACCCATAGTGTTGAGGTGTCTTCTCACAGTGGAAGGATGGACAGAAGCACCTGTGGATGTTTTCAGATTTGAAGCAAGAGTGAAGCTTGATTTTACTTCAAAGATGAAAACTTCATGTGCTGTTTATCTGATGGGGTCAGTTTTGGTGATCTAGCAGGTCTTGCACGATTGTTAAGAGTCACGTTTTCTGTACTCTGTGTAAGGTGTGTGAGCAGCTGGTATATGATTAAGCTTAGCTGTAAGAGGGTGTGCGTGCGTGTAGGGCAGGGGTTAATGATGTAATGTGGAACAGTGAAGCTGTTCTCCCTGCGGTGGCTGTGAGCTGTAACCCAGCACTGCTGCTGCTGTTTACCTGACAGCGTCTGTCTCGCTGCAACAGTAGCCGGTCTAAACACTGTCCGTGCGTGTGAGACGTCACTGGGACCGGCTGGGAGCAGTGTGACGTGTGTATGCATGGATTGGGTTACCTGGACAGGGTGACCTTCCAAGCCCAAATGCCCACTGTGAAAGAAAGAGAGATGGTGAGAGGGTGTAGTCTATTCTCTGCGGCTCTTTATACCTATAGACACTGCGTTTTTTTCCTGCTCCATCTCTCTTCTCCCTTTCTCTCTCTCTTTTCACACGGATGTATGTATTTATGCTGGATCCAGTTCATTAGATACTTCTACCTCATGCCTATATTTATTGGCCATTTTATAGGAAACACCTACCATATAGGTGCACTTTGTAGGTCAATAAATACCAGTGAGGAAGTCCCAGAACCTTCTGATATGGGCAATACTTACTGAGCTACACATACAGATGTAGTGTCTCTCAGTATGGAGTCAGGCCACCATGTTGGCTAACGCAACATGCCAGACGTCTCGGCATGGAGTTGTAGAGGTTCCTAATGGTGCCCTGTGATAATCCATCCCATGCAGCTTGAATATTCTCACACAGTTCCTGCAGATTGTGCAGTAGGGGTGGAGGTGGAGTGACACCAGGCCTTCTGGACATGTGATGCTTGACAACAAACTGCTCATCTTGGTGCTGACCACAGTACCTCCACACACAAATTCATTGGTCATCTCCACCAAGACAAAAGCGGGACTTGTCACTGAAGATGACCCGCTGCCTTTCTGAGTCACTCCATGACAGTCTGGCATGACACCATTGCAGTCTTCGAAGACATTGACGTGGTGTTAAGAGCAGTCGCCTGAGTGCATGTAGTCCTGCGTCATGCAGCCAATGGTGCTGGCACTAACAGGATGACTCATGGAGGGCATCACTGCTCACTGATTGTCTGCAGTCATGGCTATTTGTGCAACTATGCTTTAGATGATGAGTGAACATTCAACTGAGCTTTGCTTTTAGTGTAGGTGTCTCCAAACTTTGACTGGGACTGTGTGTATTCCTTTATCTCCAGACACTGTCCTCCATCTGTCTTTAGCTCACTTTCAGGGTGGGCTGATATTTACAGTGATACAGAAGGCATGCAGACACATGGACGTATGGCTATGCAGCACTCAAGAGAAGCGAGCTGGAGGCAGAGATTAGCTGGAGCATGCCATGACATTTCAAACACACATGCTGCCTCTGACCCATAAAACAAAGGTTGACCATTTACGGCGAAAGGCTATATAAAGAGAGGAAACTTTAAAAGGGCACATTTTCCTTTAGAGTAGCTCACTGTGAGAGTTAACACGTCTTCAGATGATTGGCGTCCTCTGAAAAGCCAAAGCTTTAGCACTGCAAAGAAATTGTAAGTTCATGTATGAACAGATTCTAGATTTAAAGTAGGTTGTACTGTATGTAAACTCTCAATTGCAGCTGAATGGAATGGTACAGCAGGTGAAGGTGCCAAAATGTAAGTGCTGCACCATTTAAGGTGCAAAGGATATATTCACGTTTTTGTTATTACATCACTGAGATGTTGATCCGAATAGGATGGTTATTACAGAGGGAGTTTGGAGGGCTCATTTACTTCACAATTATTTCTTAGCAGACTTGTGAAAACTACAGACTAGACAGATTCATACTGGATTACAATCATGGATTACATCGCTAATCACTTAAAATACTGCACCTCCCTGTGTAATACCAATCCCTCATATGGGGCTTTTGACATAACTGACAAAGCTACTACTTCTTCATATTCTGTTGGTAATGCTAGTTAATTTTTGAATGTTGCCTTTAAAACTGACCCAGGAAAGAGACTTATTCCATTTCTTCCTTTAGACCATTGATATTGGATGAATGGGTAACTCTACTTTCACTACAGTGTCCTTAAATGACACTCAAAGCATCATTATTACACACCATGTGCATGAATTGACAAAACGTACAGTCTGATGAAGCAAGAATCAGCTTTCTGTTCACCAGCTTCTCATCCGAAATTCTCTATTCCATCTTGAATGGTGCAGCACTCACATTCCGGGGCCTGTACTGCAACATAACTACTGCACCATTTAAGGTGAAATGTAAAACTGAATCAGAAGGCAGCATCTGTCACATCATGGTCTTCAGGTTTCACAATTACTCTCTAAAATATATCTATAAATCCTGTACACATGCCTATTAAATATTGACGCTAGCTACCGTGCTAGCTACCCACCAATATATACTGAGAAAGCATTACAGCCATGTTGCAGTGGTGCTAAATGGCTTTTTTTCCCAGTTGCGTGGACGGTGCCATTCTAATCAGCCATTTACGTGATGGAAAGTGGCGTCCCCCTCCCATCCCCGCCATCCCGCTTTACGTCAACATCTAACGTTAGTGGCTTCATTAAAAGCAATAGGTTGGAATTTCTGGATGCCGTGTGCCTCTACAAGGCACGTCTAGAGCGTGTTAGCCTTTAGGGTTTGGTGTGTTAATAAATGAGCCCTGTAGTCTCTCTTTCTAGTCAGAGGTGGAAGCCCTGTGGAGCTGTAAAGCACACTGACCACAGTGGCCCCTGTGGTGCAGTGTGCACTACAGTAAGCATGAAGTGAAGAGATAGCCACTGTGTTCCGCTTGGTTTTGGCCATGACAAGCGATAAGGAGAGCTAATTCAGGCAGAGGGAATCTGTTCTGCATACAATGCTGATAAACACCGATAAAGGCAACTGACGTTCTTGCTCTCCCACCCTAACCATCTCCCCCCCCCTCTCTCTCTCTCTCTCTCTCTCTCCCTCTCTCTCTCTCTCTCCTTCGGCTCCCCTGTTCGTCCCCTCCCTCCCATCTTCCCTCTTTCTCTGACGTCGAACAGAACTGCAGGATTACACAGGGTGGAAACCACAGTGCCTCCGTCAGCACAAACACAGAGCCCAGACATCACTTAAAGCCGGCAGAGCTGCTTCACTCGACACCGTAGAACATGGGAAAAGCGCAGAGCTTCAGTTGAGGTGTTTATGAGGTGTGAACTGAGTTTTTGTTTGTGGAAATTGTTAGTTTGCATTGCTTTATTTTAGTCAGACTCTTTGAGTGACTTGAGGAAAACCTGCTTCGTTCCACATGAATGTTTGAGCTCATCTAAAAATGATTTTTAAATCCCGCTACAGTTTATCCTGCTCCCACCCAAATTCGGCAACATCTTTCCCTCTCCCACCTACAATGTAGACATTTCACCTCGGCCCTGACTGCAGTCCCAGACAAGGGTCAATGACATCCAATATCTGGCATACTCGATACACAAATAAAGAATTTTCCCTGGAATAATCAGGACTGAAATCGACTCGCGTGAGTTTAATAGTGGTGTATTGGCCTTCCTACATGGTTCTTTCCACAGCTGAAGCCGACTGACTGTCTAAAGTCAGATCTATACTTGACGTGAGGTTTCTAAGTGGCGTGAGGGTGCAAAAATGACACAATCGCATGATCTCTGACCCCGACGCGCTGGCACCATATGTTGTGCGGCACAGGGGCATTGTGGTTGTAAACTGCCACTTCATTCATTGAATGGGTGAGTTTGAAGGAGGATTTGTTTAGTAGGTTTATTTTATATAGACTATATGTGCATTTGTGGGATTTTCTACATATTATTGCTGTTCAAAGGAAAACATTTATCTCCATTTTTGTCAATTTTTACTTTTATGCATCATTTGAACACAGCAGCTGCTGTTTACACTGTGTGAAAATGTCATGATAAATGGACCAACAGAAATGGCCCAAAATATCGTGGAAAAAGTCTGCTTCCATTGACTTACATTAATTGTACACTAGCTTTTTGTCCTCTCCTGTAAAGGTGCCATTTTGGAGATATTTGTTTTTCTCAGCGATGATATATACGTTGTCCTGTTCCCGCACATTTTTTAGCCCCTTGAAATTTAGTCCCATGCTTCAAAATATTGAGGTGGGACTCATGAGAATGCAGGCTTCTACTTCAAAGATAGAAAGATATTGTAGTTTCTTTATTTCTGGTTGTCAGAAGACTACAATAAAAAGTCATGTGTGGTTGGAGAGGGTGCATAACAGCCGACTATCCTGGAAAGTTTGAAATCAGTTCCTCTTATTTTTTAGGGTTTCTGAAATTTCCAGTTACAGCTCTGTATGTTTCTCTGGCTCTCTGGCTGTCCATTATGGCTGAGCATCTCAGCAAGGTCACCTAGGGTGCATCAAAGTTAGATACATATTTGGGAGATTCTGGGGTCTGTATCTCCGGTTCCCTAAGGGCTAGCAATGAGATTCAAGGCTCGTTGGGAAGGGCATGTCAAAGTCTACTGTCCTGTATTTGGCTTCACCACAGATGTTTAAAGTCCAATTTTTTAAGTCGGCTGTTGCAGGGCATGTCCTTCTCCTGTGGTTTTATTCGTGATGTCATTAGAGATTAGTCAACGTAGACTCGATTTACATCACACAAATCTAAAGTCATGCAACCACTAACTTGATACTTTCTTTCTTTTCAGATTTGTGTCACTTCCATATGTTATCCTAGATCAAATACCAATCCAATATGTAGCCTTACGACAGGAAAATGATGAGAATATGAAAATCTTTTTTTTTTTTCCAGTTTTTAACCCGAAAGCCTTTTAGGCCCAATGACTGACTTCAGGTAACCACCAAAATCTTTAGTTTGACTAAATGTTTAATTGAATCTTGTGTAACAGAGTTAAAAAGTAATAATATTGTACCCTTTTTTGTGAATTCTGTAAAAATTATTTGCTATAAAAGCTCATTTGTGGTAGTATTTTCCTTGCCAAAAGCTAATTTGTTTTTATATTAATTATTTTTCTAAAAATCCAGGTTTGTACTCTTTAAATACTGTCTAGAAGTTCAGTGTGTTATTTTGCAGTGGCACTATGCACCTTGCTGGAGGTAAGCCGTGCTGGGAAAGCTCTGCACATAAGCTCATATTGTAACGAGATATATGTATTCACAAAGTGGATTGCTGCAAGTATTATCTGTAATATGACTCGTAGCACTTAATTACTGTGTTTTGTCAAGTATTAGTGCATATTCAACCGAATTTGCTTCTTTAATTCCTTACGGAGCAGCAGGTAATTCTAAGCAGCCGGCAGCAGCATGTTTTTGGCGCCAGTTGCGTTGTGCTGAGGAATGAGCTAGAAACCTGCTTAATGTTTTATCTTTATTCATTTTCTCACCTTTATAGAGCTTTGTGCAGATGCAGAATACGGTCAGAGAAAGGGATTGTGTGTGTGTGTATGCAGGCACCATAAAATACCAGCAGCGAGAGGAGAAATTCTGAGTCTGCCATTTTATTGCGTCCACCCCCTGACCACAAGCACTCGGGTAAAGCAGACTGCCACGCTGATGCCGTGGCCCAACACCCTATGCTGGGACCCGTCACACTTGCTTGTTGTATTTCATTTTTGCAGGTGTTATACTCTTATATGCTAAGGTTTGGTTCCGTGCTATCTAAGCAGACTGAGCCAAGTTCTCTCTCCTAGTGGTTAGGGCTTCAGGGGCTGGACAGAAGAACTAAGAGTTCAGATTGAAGTGACAGTGAAATCAGCCAATCATGTAGCATAACAATTTTGTGAGAGAGTACAAATATCACTCTAGACTCCAGAAGTGTCACTAAAATCACTCTGGAAGTTCTAGATTGTGAACACAAACCACAGATAAACCAGGTTACAGCACTGGAGAACAGCAGCAGCTCAAGGTAAACTATATGTTAATGTCAATTGAAAGCCTCAGAAAAATTACCAACATGCATCCTTTATTTTTCTGCTAAATGGAGCTGATAAAAAATCAGGTTTTTACACATCAAGTGTAGAAACAAGGAGGACGTTTTAATGTTATGGCTGATCAGTGTGCACTCAAATTTTTTTTTATTTTACATAAAGAAAATATGCTGGTATCCCAGCTAGCAGGGAATGTTCCCAGAACTATGGCTAACATTACCTAAAAGTTCTAATAAAGTTGTATAAAGAAATATAGAAAATATAAAGAAAATGCTTTAATCAAATGTTCAAAGAACATTTTGAAGATGTTTATCATTTCAGATAATGTTCCTATAAGGTTAAATGTTAAGTAAGACATAATGTTCTAACTGCAATCTTCAGAGGATGTTTTGAGGATGTTGTCAGGGCCACAGATTATGTTACATGACAACAAAGAAGAATTAATTTTCAGCGCAACATCCGGAAAATGTTTTATGGATGTTACTGAGAAAACAGTCATTTCTAGGTGGTATGACACATATCAATTACGACTGCTGTTTTAACCCAAATAAATGAGCTTTTTGTGATACTTCATTATTTCTTGTAGACAGAGTGGAATTTATTTTGCGTTCCACACACAAAGTATGTTCTGGCATGGCCACGCCCGCAACTAATTTCATTGGCTACTTTCATTGCATCCCAGTTTTCATTGGGGCTTGAAAGTGCATTTCTGTGGCTTGTTGATGAATATACTTGCCTTATGTCTGGCCAGTGCAACCTTGATGAGTGAAGCTCACACCTTTCCCATTGGCTCCTGGCACCATCTGGGTGTGTCTTTCCCCCCCTCACTCACCATCAGTGTGTAGTCATTCCACCAGGCTACACTCACTGGCCACCGCATTAGGCACATCTTTTTGTGTCTACACTCAATATACTCGAGCTGATCAGACATGGATCAGACACAGCAGTGCTGGTGGAGTGTTTAAACACCTCAGTGTCACTACAGGACTGAGAGTAGTCCACCAACCAAAACTATCCAGCCAACAGCGTCCTGTGGGCAGCATCCTGTGACCACTGATAAAGGACTTGAGGATGACCAACACAACTGTGGTGCTGCAGATGAGCTATCGTCTCTGACTGTACACCTACAAGGTGGACCAGCAAGGTAGGAGTGTCAGTGAGTGGACACAGTGTTTAAACACTCCAGCAGCACTGCTGTGTCTAATCTGCTCACACCACCACCACGTCAGTGTCACTGCAGTGCTGAGAATGATGCACCACCCACATAATACCTGCTCTGTGGTGGTCCTGTGGGGGTCCTGACCACTGAACAACAGGGTAACAAGGTATACTGAGAATCAGATGGACTACAGTCTGTAAGTGTAGAGCTACAAAGTGCACCTATATGGTAAGTGGAGCTGATAAAAGGGACACTGAGTGTAGATACTAATGAAAGTGCATCTATACATATTGAAAATAGCTGTTATTTACAACTGTAGTGATTATTTTCAGTCATTTAATGCAGGCATGGTAATAATGGATTATTGCGTGTTGTAACATGACACAAGTGCATAAAGATGGACTAGTATGAACAAGGAGTAATCTACATTATGGAAACACAGCCGTTCAAAGTGATTTTTTAGGTGCTGAGAGGGAAAATCATCCAACTGCAGGAGAGAAATGCAAGAAGAGGAAGGAAAGAGTGCGGCATAGGCTCAGCAGGCCGTAGATGATGCTAGCATTAATGTTTCACCTAATAAGTTTACTGAAGTAAAACATTTCTAGAAATAAGCTGAATATCCTAATCATTTCATCAAGATGAGAAATGTTAGACTTAATGCCGCTTGCCAAGATATCATTGTTTGCGTCACTTGTTTAAAGCTTTTACAATGGCTGTCCCTTATCTGCTTTGCTAAAGGGCACACTGCATGCATGCGAGCACCTCTGTTAACCCCGAAATGAAAAATGGCTCACCGTACTGCCTTGCTGACCTCCCATGCACACGCAAATGAAGACCACAAGACGTCAGATGTCCTATTTGGCACAGAGCCTAACCTAATGATAAAATGTGTGCACGCAGGTCCTTTTGGGACACAGGTGTGTTGACACTAATAACAAAAATGGGTCACTTACAGCGAGGAATGTGAACTATGACTGCAGAAAGATGAGATTTGAGCAAAAAAAACACTGGAGTTGAGAAACCAGGCATGTGATGTGCGGAAGGGTGGCACAAGGTCAGCGTGGTTCTGAACATCTCGCAACATGTTTACTCCGGCCGTGACCTGATACCGCTTCCGGGAATTTGGCTCCCGTTCATGCGTGACAAAGATCCATCTGTGTGATCTCTCTGGCTGAACCGTCTGATCTTTTACAGGAATGTTTCTTTCTGTAGTTTGCACTTTTACTGGAACAGTTAGGCATAATAAAACCTCACCACTAATTTACATGCATTTTGCACATAACCCAAATGCAGCAAAGATTGCTTCTTTAGTTTCGAACGGAAGCTGCTAGGCTAATGTTGCTGGCAAGCACTGGAAGTCAATAGTCGGCCAAACCATTTCTGTAAATACATGTCTAAAACTTCTCTCAACCTGTTAGTTTAGGTTGCACAGATGAAGTTTAGAGAAGGGGCTCTCAACCTTTTCTGCCCCAAGGCCCAAATGATAACAGCTACAAAGCATAGAGACCAACTTTTCCAAATATAGCTTCTCCAAGATTATGATCTGTCCCAATTCAAACAATGGAGCTGTGAAAGCGTCCCTAGAAACCTCTCCATCAGTGGCTAACCAGCAGCTAGGTTGTCTCAAACTGAAGATGTTTAATTAGCCACTACAAACTACTACCACCACCTGAGTAAAGGCCCACGGACCACTACAGGGTGTTTCATGGCCCACTGGTGGTCTGTGGCCCACAAGTTGAGAAAACCCTGCTTTAGACAACATTTTTATGACTTATTATGAACTATAAACACAAATGATCCTCGAATGTGCATATGTTTGAACCTGAACATACTCTTTAAAAATGCATCTGTTGGATTCTGGGACTACCAGGGAATCCCAAACCCTTAGTCCTTGTCAGACAGGAACTTGGTGGTGTACTCTGCTAATCATTTATTTGATATTAAACTTCTAACTTACAGTAAGCATGCCTTATGGTAGACGTGTAGTAATGCAAATGCTGTAAAGAAGGTCTAACTCTGCCATTTTACTAAATTTAAAACATGTTTTCTTGGCTTGTTGATGTAGGTTGAAATATATACACTCGTCATCAAAAATAGTTGCACTAGTTGAAGGAAGTGTGGGATTGAAGTGCTATTGGGAAGGAAGATAAAGGTTACCAGGAACGATAAATGATCTACATTTGGACTGATATGGGCAATATTTATTGAGCTACACATACAGAAGTAGTGTCTCTCAGTATGGCGTCGGGCACTAGACTTCTCAGCATGGAGCTGTAGAGGTTCCTAATGGTGTCCTGTGGTAATTCATCCCATGCAGCTTGAATATTCTCACACAGTTCCTGCGGATATGCGGTAGGGGTGGAGGTGGAGTGACACCAGGCCTTCTGGACATGTGATGCGTGACAACAAACCGTTCATCCTGGTGCTGACCACAGTGCCTCCACACATGGATTCGTTGGTCATCTCCACCAAGACAAAAGCTGGACTCGTCACTGAGCATGCCCCGCTACCATTCTGAGTCATTCCATGACAATCTGGCACGATACCTTGGCAGTCCTTGGCGACGTTGACGTGGTGTTAAGGGCAGTCGTCTTAACGGTCTGCATGCATGTAGTCCTGCGTTGTGCGGCCGTCAGCCATAGTGCTGGCACTAACAGAATGACTCATGCAGGACATCACTGCTCACTGAATATCTACAATGGCGGCTGTTGGGTTAGTCAAGTACCACGATAAGGCCTGTCCTTGCTTAACGTCACACGTGCGGCTGAGTGTGAAACTTCACACTTCATTTGCATGTCTCACAATGTCAAACCTACCCACCAAGTTTCATTACTGTTGGTTGATTCCTTCTGGGTGCAGCTATGATGAGTGGATATGATATTATATAAATGTATCTGCAGAAACAGTTTGGGTGACTATTGACTTTCAGTGTTTGTTTTTAGCGTTAGCCTAGCAGTCCCTGTTCTAAACTAAGCAAGCAAAATTTGGACACCCATCATGTCTTGGCTGATTGACTGCATTTGGAGAAAGTGGAAAATCAAATTCGTTTTTTTGCTATTCCTATTAAATTGAATAGCACTTTTAATAACAGATATGCAGAAGCGGCTTTCATTTCAATGTTACAAGCATCATTTGTTCCTTTAGCTCCAAGGCAAAAAAGGCAGCGCAGCTACATGATACCTCAGAGACATTATCTCAGACTGGAGGTGATAATCTATTGCACACTTTCCTTTTTGTGTGAATTCAGTGGATTGATCCCTCTTAGTTCCGGCTTACTCTCATTATTCCTCCCCCTTATGTCTCTTTAATGAAGCGAATAAGGCCCCCCCCTACCCATTTCGTCACACAGCGCTGCCTGTCCGGCCCCCACCCTCGTCCCAGCCTGAGCTGGCAGATGGGCAGGTTAGTTGTTGAGCGTCAGTATGATGTCAGCGCAGTGCGTCATGAACAAGGAGGCACTTTACAGTCTCATCCTGCCTCTGCATTTCAGCCCCAGCATCGTCAGCTTGTTCAGCTGAACGTACAGCGTCACGTTTGGTGTTAATAAATAATCACGCTCTGCAGTTTTCTTAGTTCTTCATTTGAATAATATGCCGTACTCATTGACTGACATATAGAGCCACCAAATAGAGCTCTGTGTGCTCCTGGGTTTCTGAAGTACAGAAGCATTATAACCTCATGAGAAGTCCGGTGGGGTTCCAGTCAGCAGAAAGCCTTTTATGTCCACTATAGATGTTCCAGTATGAGTCGTAGGTGCTGCTGAATGTACATGGTGTCAATATAAAGCCCATAGATTCTGTAAATAATGGAGAGCTGCTGTGTTCTCACAGTGTAGAACAATGAAAATCACCACAACCTTCACATCCACCGGTTTGTTGGACAGCGATAGGCATGCACCAGTTTGGGAATTGTGGAATTGAGGATACTATGTACTATATAAATCAGCATTATGCAGTAATGTAACACTATTATTTCTGTAGAGCAACAAAAGCAGAGAAATGGATAAAATGCAGACAGTTTTGTCCAGTAGCCAGACATCGCCTAAACATTCTGCTTTCCGGATTTGGGAAATATCAGTTTGGAATATCAGTAAAAAATTCCAGATACTGTTTTTTTAAAGCCAATAATTGCTGATACGGGTATCATCATGCATACCTACTAAGTTGCATTAAAAACTCTTGTGTTAGGAATTAATTCCTTTCATATAAATGTCTAATAAAAACATACAGATACCAAACGCATGCAAACCTGCACACATGTGCACACATGCACACACACGAATCCTCTGCCATTTGCAAATCCAATACTACCGACTGAGTGGTCCATTAGAGAGGCGTGGATTGCTCACGAAGCAGGATTTTCTCTGGAGTCTGATCAATCTACGTCATCGATTGCTCCCAAGCTCCATTGATCCCTCTGCATCCTCCTACTGGGAGTTTCGATGTGGCAGGAGATCAGGAGAGAACCACACATAACCTTCACTCCTGCTGCTCTGAAAACACAGAGGAAGGGAGAGAGCACAGCGCACCATGCCATGTACTGTTAACCTCTGTACCCTTGAAAGCAGCACTTTTCACAGATGAAGTTATGCAGATGGAAAAAAATTACATTTTCAACATTTTGCTGTGTTTTTTAACAGTGAATGTGTTTGTGAATGTGTTTGACACTGAAGCACATCAAAAAGACTCAAACCTGCCAGTAAAGCATGTAAACTGAATGTAAATGTGATTCCATACCTAACTGTCAACTTAATTGTGACCTCAAAATTTATAGTATTAAAATTAATGACCTTAAAATTAATATTATAGTATTATATTAAAAGAAATACAATATAGTACTAAAGACCTACTTTCAGCCTAATGAATAACATGTAAACAAGGTCATTTAGAGTGGTTTGATGTGAAAATGTTAACTGAGAAACCTACAATCCAAATTAACCCATTATATTTACATCCAGAACCACCAGTAAACCTACATGAGTTTTTGTGAATATATATATATAGAAAATACATACACACATTCCTACATTTCAGGCCTGCAAAACATTCCAAAACAAGTTGGGATGGAGCCAGTTAGGGCTAGTAATGAGATAAAAAAAAATAATAATAATGATGTGAATTCAAACAGCTGATGTCTACAGGTAATTGTAATCATAATTTGGTACAAAAGCTGTATCTAGATCTCCAGTTTGCCAACAAATGCATGTAAAAAATATTGATTGGAAGGAATTTGCACATTTCTCCTACAGTGCATAATATCAATTGGAAGTAATTTCAGTGCATAAAGTGTGCAGGCCTAAGCTGAACACCTGTGATCTGTGAGCACTGCATCAAGAACTGCCATTAAATAATAGCTGATATAATCACACAGGCAGGGGATTACTTTGGCAAACCTACAATGCAGAATTACATGCACAAATACCACTTAAAACTTAACTGAGCAAAAAACAGAAGCCTTATGTTAACCATGTCCAGAAGCGGCGTTGACTTCTCTGGGCCCCGAGGCATCCGGGATGGACCATCACACAGTGCAAATCAGATCTTTTTTGGAAGCAATGGATGGCATGTGCTCTGGACCAAAGATGAAAAGGAATGTCCAGACTGTTAACAGCAACAAGCCCAAAAACAGGGTCTGTCATGGCATGAGGTCAGTGTGTCAGTGCCCTTGGCAAAGGGCATTTACACTTCTGTGATGCAGCATTAATGCAGAAAAGTACATTGAGATCTTAGAGTAATATATGCTGCCCTGAAGAAGATGTACTTCCCAGGAACCTCCATGCATTTTTCAACAAGACAATGCAAAACCACATGCTGCTGCACACATTACAAAGGCATGGGTCCAGGAATAGCAGGTACGGGTACTGGACTGGCCTGTCTGCAGTCCTGACCGTCCTCAAAAGAGAATCTGTGGAGATTTTATGAAATTAAAAATGTGAAAATGATGACGTACCATTGCACACCTCAAGACGTGTTTGCAGGAAGAATGGGACAAAATAACACCTGAGGCACGTCATTGCTTGGTATCGTCATAGCATCTTTTGATTATTGTGTGCTTGGGTTCATACTGTCTGTTTTTCCCAAAACAATGCATCAGGTAGCTATTCATAACCCCCTGGTAACAGCTTTCTGTGAGGGAGCTTTCAGAGGCTTGCAACTCTTTGGGCATCTGGTTCCTATCACTACCACTGTGAACAATTTTGACTCTGGAGGGAAAGAGGATCATTTGACCCAGAGTGAGTCGGAACAGCTCCAGCTGTCCTAGATAAAAAGGTCAGTCATAAGGACTAGGAGCAATATCATGTGAAGCGCTCAATAAAAAGCGGCAAGGACGTTCTAACCACATGCACGCAATCGCACCCACACACTCCCACACAGAAGGAACATCCTCTATCCAAATATTTTGCCAAGACTCAACTTGAGCTCTGTAAGTACAGTACCATTACCGTGTAGGAGAGAGATTTGCCTCTTACAACAACCTCAATAGGACTTTGGTGGATTCAGATTTGATACGTAATAATAAAGCTGCACAATTAAAAGGCTGACTTGCTTTTTAGGCCGGCATACAGCCATGTAGTCCAAAAGGCAAAAGAGTTTAGGGTGAATCTTTGATTTAAAAGAATGTATATTATTAAGCTCACACTGTTGTAGAAAGCAGGAAGAAACAGAATTACTAACATCCCCACACACACACACACAAAGAACACAAGCATTAATATGTCAGCTGTCACCATTAAAATTCACACACCACAAAAACAAAACAGTTGTGTTGGATTTACGTCAGCCAGTGACCACAGACATACTTAACACAGACACACACACACACACACACATACACATATGCACATACAGACTTGTTCTTATAAAATGTGACAATGTGAGGACATGTCACATATGTATATACATGTAATTACCAACATGCTATATATATACTCCATACTTCAGCCATGCAAAAGATTCTTTGAGTGTTCATGGTTATATAGAATCACTGTATTTACTACAGAACCCATGAAGAACCACTGCATATGTACAATTACAAAAAGGTTCTTCAAGTTCTTTAGTAAATGCAATGATTATATGTAGGATTGTGACAACTTAAAGAACCATGTGAATTGCACTACTGATTATATGTATGGTTAAATAGTTCTTCTTTATGTTGGAAACATGCTGTATGTGGTTCTTTAAAGCACTTAATAATATCTCTGTAAACCACAAACCCACATATTTTTACTATTAAAGTTCCAGGAAACACAAAGTAAAGTATTAAACATGCTCCTGCAGGCAAAGCTTGAATGAAAGATATAAGATATAAATATGATGAAACACTGATCAGATGTATCTGAGAACTATGTGGGCGTGGCTAATGAGCAGCTAGATTGATAGCTCTCTGTACAACATATTAGCTTCTTTACCCCTCATTATGAATGGGCGACCAGCAGCTACAGACAGGTTGTCTAGCTTGCTATCTTTCGGATACTCT
>CM067480.1:34187292-34197292 GCA_034552555.1 Semaprochilodus insignis
GATAGTAGGCTAAACAGGCTAAACGATAGTAGGCTAAAATTCGCTAAATGATAGTAGGCTAAACAGGCCAAACGATAGTAGGCTAAAATTCGCTAAATGATAGTAGGCTAAACAGGCTAAATGATAACAGACTAAACAGGCTAAAAGATAACAGACTAAACAGGGTAAAAGATAACAGACTAAACAGGATAAAAGATAATAGACTAAACTAAAAGATAACAGATGCAGGCTAAAATATAGTCTTACTAATGTGCAGAACTACATTTCTTGGTGAAAGAATTGTTTAAAATTTGATATTTATTGTAACAAATTATAAATTGACAATTTGTGTGTTTTGTGTAATCGTCTTTTTTTTGTCTATAATTATTTATAGATAATAATTTATTTATGTCTATAATTTAGGCCTTTTGATGACCCAAGAAGAGCTTTAGTGAGGAAAGTGCCCTTCCCATGAGTCAAAGAACCACAGAAATGAGATGAAATAGGATTAACTGCCTTCCTGCTTCCTAGATCAGGCTTGTTCTCCTGTGTCCCACATCCAGCTGACCTGACATCTGACTGTTGTTTTTCTTAACACTATGGCAGAAGCTCCAGAACCTGAGCTGACCCGGGTCATGAGTACCATCCAGCAGCTCCAGAGGTGATCTTAACACAGTCACACGCCCTGACCACACCAGTCAAACACATGATCCTTCAGGAGAAGGGTGATGACGCAGAGGGCTTGAGATGGAGAGCAAGGGGAAATCTGGGACAGATCGCAGAGAGGCTAGGCTAGGCCATTTCATCCCAGGTGAAGCCTTCCTTGGAGTCATTAATTACAGTGACTGTTACCTGGCCCTGCACAGCCACCAAGGAGGAGCACTTTGCTTTCTTCCTCTGTAAATTACATGTCTTGGTGTCACCGGCCATCCGGTCATTGGGAGAAGTGGCTTTCTGGCCTTTAAGAGGCTTTTTGTCTCTTCCACGTAAACAAACTAGCAGTTAAGAATGTGTGAATGAGAGCATTGTGCTCCATCTGTTCAATCAAATCAGTGATGTCTTCCCTCACCAGCTGAAGAGGTGCTCTGTGCGTGCATACGAGTGTATGTGTGCGAGAGAGGGCGCGTGCACAAATGCGTAAGTTGTGCGAAAAAAAGCAGCTGGTCTTAATCATCAGCTCTCCTCGCCACGTGAGGTGCGGGTGGGCTGGCGTCAGTGAGCGCTGAGCAGATAAAGCCTGATGTCACCAGCAGGGCTCCAGCTAACCCCCCCACAATCTCCACCTTCTGCTGCCTGCAGCCCAAGCAAAGCACATCTGAACCAGCCCTGCTGATCTGGACCGTCCCTGCTGGTCTTCCAGCTGGCCCTACACTACCATACCTTATTCAATTTAATGCTACCATGCAAAGCTTTAGGCCAGCAGGGGTTGATTAGGGGGCATAAATATTGAAATGTTGTATAGCTGTTTATAAATGCTGGAATAATGTAATATCATAACAATGTAACAATGTAACAACACATCTATAAGATCTAGAACATTATGAATGCACTTATAGTTTGGAAAAGAAAATCATCTATCTACAGATTACATATCCTCTGCAGACTTGTCATATTTTCAGGCTAAATTAGATATATATACAGTATAGTATAAATTGTAACATCAAAGAAAATACCATCTGTCATAAAATCATTTTGTATAATTCAATTCAGTGGGTATAATTTCTACCAAATTCAGATATGTTTATCCAGAGAAGCAAAAAAGCATGCTTGCTGATAAAGATTCAATTACATTCAATGGAATGATAATGAAACTTGACATTTCGTGATGCACTGAACTGTTTCCAAAGGAATCATAATCAAATCAAATGGTTGCGATGTCAGAGATTTACATGCCTCTTGCTGGACAGTATGACAAATACTCAGCAGTCGGTTCTAACTCTCGAAAGCCTCATGTCCTAAAACAGCTGTATAGCAAATGTGGCTGAATGTGGCTGATGGAAACCTGTTCACCATTAGCACTGAGTAAGCTGCAAGTCGAAATCATCACAAACTGCATTGAGTTGCAAAGTGCAGTGTCAAACAGACTTGCTCATGTGGATTCTGGCACTGTCACATAGCAAAACACTGAAGTAGCTGCCACTGTGAATGACGTCATTTGGCGTAAGGCGTGTTTTGCGTGTTTT
Organism: Semaprochilodus insignis; assembly: GCA_034552555.1. Classification (NCBI taxonomy): domain Eukaryota; kingdom Metazoa; phylum Chordata; class Actinopteri; order Characiformes; family Prochilodontidae; genus Semaprochilodus; species Semaprochilodus insignis. The sequence goes on from CM067480.1 coordinate 34,189,455, forward strand.
GAGGAAGTATTGGGGAAAGGTACTGTGTTAGAGGGACTAAGCTGCAGTAATGAGATTAAATCAGGGTAACGCAGCAGGGACATGGGCCCTTCTGTTTATTACACACACACACGGACACGCTCAGGGGAGCAGATGTCCAGACAGAGCATCCAACATACATTTCAACAGCTGCACAAATGCACACAGGTAAACACCTGAGAGTCAGGGGGACATACAAACAGGTGCACAGTCTTTGCCACATGGAACAGACTGAAGAAGACACTAAAAGCTGGTTCCAGGCAGTGCACCAGTAGGAAGAGGAGCACTGATCGAACACGCAGGCTTCTCTGAGGATACATTCTGTTAGCGCAGCAGACCTGGCCAAGAAATCGCATTATGCAAATCCATACAGTCACATGAACACTAACATTTGTTATATACACAATACACTATACACAATGTCAGAACTTAATGTTCCAATGTATAATACGCATATAAGTACCTACATATCACATTATATACACACACATATATATATATATATTCGAGCAGTTGGAAGAGTTCGAGAGGGGTCACATCATGGGGCTCCGGGAAACGGGATGGTCTTATTGACGTTTTGCGTGCCATACGGGTCGTGCACATATCACTATAGCACGCTGTTGGCAGCAGTGGATAGAAGAACGCACGCACCAGTGACATGAAAGATCTGGGAGACCTACACGAACCCCGGAGAGGGAGAACAGTCAAATTATCCGACATGTGCAGAGTGACCCAACAGCCACGTCATCCTGTTGGCATTGGCAGACGGCTGCACAACGCAGGAGCACATGCACACAGATCATTACGATGACTCTCCTTTAACACTACATCAACGTCGCCAAAGACTGCAATGGTGTTGTGCCAGACTGTCATGGAAGCGGGTCATCTTCAGTGACGAGTCCCGCTTTTGTCTCGGTGGAGATGACCAATGAATCTGTGTGTGGAGGCACCGTGTTCAGTGCCAGTATAAAGGATCATGCATCACATGTCCAGAAGGCCTGGTGTCACTTCACCTCCACCCCTACCGCAAAATCTGCAGGAACTGTGTGAGAATATTCAAGCTGCATGGGATGGATTATCACAGGACACCATTAGGAACCTCTACAACTCCATGCCGAGACGTCTGGTATGGTGGCCTGATCCCATACTGAGAGACACTACTTCTGTATGTGTAGCTCAATAAATATTGTCCATATCAGTCTAAATGTATCATCATTTATTGTTCCTGGTAACCTTTATCTTCCTTCCCAATAGCACTGCAATCCCACACTTCCTTCTGGGTGCAACTATTCTTTCGACGATGAGGGTGTGATAAGTACATATTATATTATTATATTATATATATGTTGATATGTTGTTCCTTCAATAACAGTTGAAGGAAGTCTATATTACTATATATAGATAGAATAATAACTATATTATAACTTTAGCTTTTTAGCCAAGTTAGCATCCACTGTTGCGATTGATCTGGCTGGTGTACAGCAAATATACTAGAACATATGCCAGAACCCTGTTGTAAGTGCAATATCATACAGTGAGTGGATATTATGATGTGTTATGAAACCTAACATTATAAAGTCATATGCTCTTGTTTTTTGTTACGCATGTAATTATAACCACTAAGCAATTATCTTGGCTTATTTAAGGCATTATATGGTATTATGCATGTTTTATAACACATCATAAATGCATTTATAAAGCACTGTGAATAGAGAAAGTGTTACTCATATTTCTAATGCTGAACACTTGTACTGGAGGAAAACACTGCTTAGTGTCTACCTAAATCTAAGAACAGAAAGCCAGCTATTCACACTAAGCCAAGACCCAGGCTCAGGTGAGCGTGTGTGACCCTCCCCCATCTGGACCAATATCGTCACAGGGTTTAGCTAACGCCTACACTCATACATGAGGAGCTTATAATTAACTCTGCCACACAGACACACACATGCAGTGTACAGACAGATTAGCAGCATCTATGGTTTATGGAAAATGATTGGCCTGAGTCATCTGAGTCACAGTCCTCTAATGTAGCCAGGAGCTTTCGTTAATAAGATCAGGATACCCAGAACACATTAAAGTCATATAACTCAAACAGGTCAAGCGTTTTCAATATGTATAAATTCATTTGAGTAGACTTCTTTAATTGGGTTAAAGAGAGCACACTAAAGGAAGCCTATTACACGCACACACACTCACCTACCCACGCGCAAAACCACATATTCGTAGCGACAGGCACAGTGAAGGTGAAGTCTGATTGCACTCTGAGTCATGGCTGCATGTGAATATAGATCTGATACCCACTCGCTCTTTCTACAAATAGGCAGGAATCGTCCACCAGGAATGTGCCCGCAATATCCATACGATTATGATTCACCCTCTTCCATATGATTCACGCACCCCCTCGGGTTCATTCACCTCAACACCTGTCCACAAGCCTCAAAATAGCAGTCAGCGAGACCCAGTCAAACCTCTGACAACAATCCTACCAAAGTGACTGAACGCATTGTCTCTGTTAGGGCTTTGCCAGGCTTATGGGGCTACATCACACATCAGCTCTGTTCGTCTTTCATCAAGGGCTGAACGGAGCAGAATCAATTTACATCAGGGAAGGGGAAACGGTGAACCGTGAAGGCCATCCAGGCCTGAAGACTGACACCCACGATCAAGGTGTTCCTATGGTGAAAAGGCGGAGGAAAAGAGGTATAATCTTTGTTCCTTTCACCCTCCTGCTGTGATGAAAAAGCCTCAGCGGGATGCCCTGGAGATTTTAACGTAGACTATCATTATATTCCACTTGAACTTTTGCCATAATTTGCAAGAGTTGCAGGAGTTCATATGAGGTCACTGCCAGTCCCCATATGAACTCCTAAGCTGTAATCCTGCATTATACCCATACTGAACTCCCTACCAGCCTTGTTCTCATGCATAATATCCTATATATGTCTGTGTATATGTCCAACACAATCCTCTAAATCTTTCTGGTGGATTCCTAACATTGGTCATTGATCATATGGGAGTTTCTCCTTTCAAGTCTTGGTTCTTCTAAGTGGTTCATCCTCATGGTCTTATGGAGTTTCTCCTTTTGATAAATTTGTTTTTTCTAAATGGTCCTTCCTCACGGTCTTATGGAGTTTGCCCTTTTGATAATCTAGGTTCTTCTCAGTGGTTCCTCCGGCATGCTCTTAGAACTAAGGAAGTTTTTCCTCATAAGTCTTGGGTTTTCTCAGTGGTTCTTCCTCATGATCGTAGGGAATTCCTCCTTTAGAGAATCTTGGTTCTTCTAAGGGGTTCTTCCTCATGGTCTTATGGAGTTTCACCTTTTCATAATCTTGGTTCTTCTTAGTGGTTCCTGCCTATGCTCTTTGGGGGTTTCTCCCTCTAAGAATCTTGGTTCTTCTAAGTGTCTCTACTACATGCCTTAGGGAGTTTCTCCTTTTGCATCCTGGTTCCCCTCGAGTCTTAGTGCCTCTCAGTGGTTCTACCTTATGCTCTTAAGTTTCTCTTTTTGACTCTCTGTTCTTCTCAGTGGTTCTTCGTCATGCTTATAGAAAGTGGTTCTTCTCAGTCATTTTTCCCCATGATCTGTGGGAGTTTCTCCTTTTTGAGCCCTGATTCCTCTCAGCGTTTCTTCCTTTTGAGTCTTTGTTCCATTTTCATTTTGTCAGCATCATGTAACTTCATTTCCTCCTGTTACTGAGCATGTTAGGCAGTTGGGGTAGCTCTTTGTGTTTGTTTCTGTTTACTTTAGGTTTGGTTAACTAGTTGTTTTGCTTATTATTTTGGCACAAGACTGTTTCTGAGACAACTTTACCCCCTCCAGCTTAGCTATCACCTTACAACTGCAGCTTTTATAAAGCATTCCGCTGAAGCATGGTGTAAATGCCCAAATGCATTGTTGAGGTATGACCTCTCTTCCTGTTTCCAGAAGTGCTGCCTAGTGACCAAATAACACAAGGGTCCACAAGCATCCTGAGGGCATGATGCCAGGACAGTTTCAAAACACAAAAGCGCTGTTGTGTTACCATCTCACTTCCTGTTTGAAGTTATTTGCCTGTCATGGGTGAGAATTAACAGTAGATGTGCGGAAAAAACATAGGTTTTCATTCAAATGCAAATTCTGTTTTGGCTGTTTTAGACAACAACCCTCCATATTCATAAAATTATATATTCTTGTTCTTGATAAATTTAGGCTCTTGTTAATGCAATATGTGCTAATGCATACAAATGACAATTACTATAGCATGCCTATACACAGTGCTGTGTGCTATATGTGCTGTAGGTTATTCCCTGAATAAGTAAGTAAGAGCCTCTGATTTAAATGCTTAGAAGCTTTTGAGTGGATAATAACAGCTGGTAACAATTCTATTAACTCATACATTGAACAGCTTCTCACGTCTTAAACAACCATATGGGAAGCCATATCCCTCGGTTGTGGAACAGATTGTGTTTTAGAAGGGTCTAATTATTGTCCTACATTAAACAAAGAAAACTGCTAATACGATTGAGCTGAAATGCCTGGAACTGGGTTAAGAACTGTCCAACACGTTATTAAAACCGTCAACTTAGCATAGGAAATGTGTGTGATCTTGAATGAGCGTGATCTGAGATCTCTTACATGCTTGGTGAAGTGGATGGTAGAAAATGGACAGTAGAACTCACGGCTTTGATTAATAAGAGCATTTCCACATGACGAGAACTCACAGGATTGGGACTAAACAGTTGTGTGGCCATATGACAACCGCTTGTTAGAAAGGTCAGTTGAACAAAAATGCTTCATCTTAGATTAGATTAGATTAGATTCAACTTTACTGTCATTGTGCAGAGTACAGGTACAGAGCCAATGAAATGCAGTTAGCATCTAACCAGAAGTGTAGATGCTAACTGCATTTCATTGGCTCTGTACCTGTACTCTGCACAATGACAATAAAGTTGAATCTAATCTAATCTAATCTAATCTAAGATGAAGCAATTTTGTTCAACTGACCTTTATAACATACTAGGAAGCATAAGGATTGGACTCTGGAGCATGGGGAAACGGTCATGTGGTCCAGATTTACCGTATTCCAGAGCATTGGGCGCATCAGATTAAGAAGGAAAATGCATGAAATAGTGTCCCCCATTGTGCATAGTTCCCTCTGTACGAGCCTCTGGAGACAGTGTTATGATCTGGGGTTGGCTCAAATTGTGAAACACTGGTTCACACCCAGAGAGTACTGGTTCTAACCCCACTGAAAGGAAAAGAACTTACGGAGTGGTTCCACTTTTACGTTATTAATATGAGATCTTGGCCAAAAATGAATGCAGCTCTGAATGGATATAAACATTGTGCCGCTGAATAAGGTTGTTGAAACAATGCCACAACGCATACACGCCATAATCAAAGATAAAGGTGGTCCAGCATAAATATTAGTATGCAGTTATTTTGTGCTGTTTATGAATATGCCATGAATGCTTCAGATATATGTAATTCCTGCACTTTGATGCTTTTCTCTGCTGCAGTTTACAGCCAAATGTCATCATGTGCCCGTCTGGACTGTAGTGCATGAGTAAGTTTGGAGGGTAGTTTATGTGGTGTAATTTGCTGTGCTGAGTGTGGAGAGTGAGTGATGGAGCTGCTGCTGGTTTCCTGTCTCTCCCACTCCTTCCCTCCGCTAACATCTCTCATGCTCTGAACACTGACGTCTTTCCTCCCTGCTGATGCGTCTCACAGCACTCCTGTGTGTGTGCGTGCTTCTCTGCAGACAGTGAAGTTTCTGTGGAAGAGGAATGTCGGACGTGTGTACGTGTGTTTCTCAGGAGGAAAGTGAAAGAAAACATACGGAGAAACAACATTCATTTTCCTGCAGCCGGTGTGGGAAAACCTCATTCTGTGGCAGGTGCACCACAGAGATAAGAGAGAGAGGTAGAGAGAGAGAGAGAGAGAGAGAGATAAGGGAAGAAAACAAGAGTGAATGAGAAGAAAGAGACAGGGAGAGAGGAATGGCCTGTGGGAGAAAAAAGAGCAGGAGATAGAGAGAGAGTGTGAGAGAGACAGAGAGAGAGTGACTGAATAACTGACTGAATAAAAGACAGATGGAGAGGTAGAAAGAGCAAGTGAGAAAGACAGAGAGAGAGCGAGTGAGAGAAATAGTGAGAGGAATAGAGAGTTAGAGATTTAAAAAAAAAAAAGACAGATCTATTCATTTACGAAAGCTCCCAATTATTCCATGTTACAGGCAGCTGATGGATCCAGGCAGCTTTACCTGGAAAGCCGGTCTGTCTTCAGCCTTTTGGAGGCCCTGAGGAATCTTCCCCACCACCCCCAGCTAGCTAGTAACAATGACTACAACAGGCTGTTGACACTATATACAGCAGCCACGGGGACATAAGCATTTCCTCCTGTTGCTTATTAGGTACGGCCCAATGCTGGAGTGGGTCATAGGGAGAGTTGGGAAACTTCCTGGTGTAGTGTTTTGCACTATGAGGCAAAGTGTAAACAATAATGCTCAATGGGCAAATTATAAATGTTACAGCTAAATGTTTACATGTAGTAATGTAGGGGTTAAACCAGCGGCCTCACTGCCTCAGGTGCTACCCGGTTTACTGACTGTATTTCCCATTCCACCTTAAATGATATATAATGTATAATATATATTAGGATAACAGAGATTTTGTGCTTAGTATTGTATATATTTATTGTCTAATATATATTTTTTGTATCTAAGTACTGTAAGGAACTTCGCACCTAAGTTTTTCACTCACCTTCACACCTGTGAAAATGTGACGTGACAATAAAAGTAATTTGATTTGATTTGATGTGACACTTACATTCAGGTTCAGGTGTATGTTACCGCTACACTATTTAAGGTGGAACTGGAATTCTAAACACCAGTCTGAAGAGATGATCAAATTCACCATTACTATGAGGTACTAGCGAACACAACAGACAGCGCGCCACAGAGTTTATTACTGTTCCCACAATTTCTACATGTGAATTACAGAATTATCAGAGCAGCTGGGCAGTGAGAAATGACAGGACATGAACTTAGCAAGCTAGCTAACATTAGCATGGTATGTTTATTAGTTCTGAAAATTATTTACTAAGCCAATTTACAAAAGACGAAAGGAAGAAGCGAAAGAAGAATAAGTCAATTGGACTGTGAGTGCGATGCACAATAGCATTGTGTCTAGTACGCTGCTTATCCACTAGCGAACCGTTGAGAAAATGGCAAGCAAAATGCTAGTGGACGCCGTTAGTGAGCTAATGGTGGTCCACTATCTTTTTACTATCCGGGTCTAGCCATCTTGTTCCCCTTATAATAGCACACTAATGTTTACTAAGGCATAATAGTAAGAAAATAAGATGATAAAAGTGCAGATTTCTGGAAATGTTGTGTTGCATGAACTAATGCAAAGTGCTAGAGTTAGCACCCACTGACAAAACCACTGGTCCTTTCCAGCCTTGAAGCCCAACACACTGTACTCTCCTACATGTACACTTACACTAAGCTGTTTTTGCCTCCTGCATATTCTAACTGCAGCTCAGTTGTAGTATTCACATTCTGACATACAGATACGGCTCCTACACACTTTGCACATGTCTTACTGTTTACTGTTTATGGCATTGATAGCTGGCCTTAGCTAGCTATTGTTGCCTTAGCTAGCTATCTTTGCTTTAGCTAGCATTCTTTGCCTGAGGTAGCTAGCTATCTTTTGCCAGCCCTTGTCTGACCAACAAGTCTGACAACAGTTTGAGTTTAGGGTGGCCTGGTCTGCATCACTGCATCTGCACTCCCAGTCTAAAAACAAGTCCCACTCCAGCCCTTGTAGGGCCAGTGCTG
>CM067480.1:34202292-34246156 GCA_034552555.1 Semaprochilodus insignis
TCATAGTAAAATAATCATAATTATTCATATCAGTTATTCAGTTAAACATGATTGAGTGCTGAATAATAGTTTGGTAGAAAGTGTCAGTGGACATGGTTAGTGTTCATCTGTAAACAAGACTAAAGTTGGCTTCCTACACTCCAGTTTCTTAATGAAATGTTCCATTCCAGCTTGTACAGGTGCCAGAATGTAACTGCAACACCATTTAAGGTGGAACGTTCGCAAAACAAGCTGGCGAATAGGAAGCTCAAGTTCAGCTCCCACACCTTTAACAGGATCCTGGACAACTTGAATTCAGAGTTGTTAGTTTGCTCTGCACATGTCACTCTGGATAGTTTCTCAAACTCTTGGACAATAGAGATTTCTCAAACTCTTGGAGCAGCTTTGCTCAGTCTTTAACACTGAGGAGCCTGAGGAGAGGAGCAGCTCCACCTTTTTTAGCATCACAGCCTGTAAGTATCAGCCATGCTGTGTGATTGTATCAGTGTTTGCTGGTTGAAGCAGATCATCCTAAACTGAGAGTTTCATAGTGAGGAACAGCTTTAATCTACTGTGTGTTGATGTCCAGATGGAAAGCTAGTAGCTAGTATAGGTAACATGAGCTACTAGCAAGCTCCAGGTAACTAACATCAGCTTAGCTAACTAAATGCGTATGAGGGAGGAACTTATTTAAATGGAGGTTTGTTTTATTTTCCTGTCTGTCCTGTCTGAGCCATCTTGGTGCCTCCCTGCTAAACAGCAAACCCAATCACACTACGTTACAAATGTTTATTTGTTTCCTTGTTCCCGGGTACTATGTGTGTTCTCTTAATTCCTTAGGCCTAAAATGTGCAGGAAAAAATTCTGGTCCCCATTAACTTTGCTTTTGTGGTCAAGACAATGATGTTCTGAAAAGTGATCTATGGTCCAGAACATTTGCGATACATTCAGTGCTGAGTAGACGTCAAGTAGCTCCTGGAACTGTGAAAAATCTGGAGAAGTTTATAGAACTGTCCGGAATTTTCTAGAACTTTGAAGAATTGTTTAGAACTGTCTGGGACTGTCCAGTAGTACACATAGCATCATAAAAACAGGTGTGTTAAAACAGCCATTTCAGTTGATGTTCCAGCTGAGTGAGTGGATAGTGGATACAGAGCTACATTTAATCTAGAGGGCACCAAGAAGCTGCAGCATCCGGCAGACGCATTCTGCTACATCTGTGGCCAATTTATGAAGACCAGTGTAAGTAAGTACTCCGTGAAAGCATTTGCTGAGATGTACGAGGCCTATTAAGCATACCTCGGCATGCCAGTTGGGGATCGAGACAAATCATGGGCTCCTCATTGCATGTGCAAGCACTGCAAGAGAACTCTTGAAGGTAAGGTGGACAATTGCTGCTCACTTAGATGGCAGAATTTTAGTTTGTAGGGTTTTGGTGATTCATTGAAGTTTTAAAGCTGTTATTAAGAAATCTGTCACAATTTTTGATGGTCTAGCAAAATATATATTACGTTACAGTATATATTTACAGCGCCATGTTAATATCTTACACATTACTGAGTACTTAAAATACATATACACTTTCATAGTCCTGCTCACAAAAACTAAGTATGTGATGAATGTAGCTGTTTTGGTTTATGTTTTACACATAAGCAGCTGAAATATTACACCCAGAAGCCGGGAACAAAAGTCTTGTTACGTAGTATTCCATGAGCTCATCAAAAAGGGGAATACAGCTCATTTCATCCTAGGGCCAAATCACAGGGTGTAAATGGGCGTGTGAAACCACATCTGCCCATTTCACATTCCTTCTATATAGACACCAGAGAACTTAATTTCATCATACTGAACACATAGGAAAATCACAGCAGCGGCTGCATGTTCCGGCTCCAGCTCCTCTGTGAGTACGTGTGCCGAAACTTTTGACAGGGACTGTACGTGTTCTGATTGTGTGCTGGGGCGTGTGTGTGTGTGTATTGGCAGGTGGTGCAAGTGCAGTACAAATAGAACGAGCAATGTATTAAAGCATCCACACATCCACACGGTGATGTCTGCGTCATTCACTTTCATCATTGGAGCGCTGACTCACTGACAGACAGAAATGAATGAGTTTGTGGACCTTGCTTTGTGCTCATGGACCATGTCATCACTCCGGCACACGTCACACACCAGTTCTGAGAAATCCGCGCTCGTCTTTTCTTCGAGGCATACGTTATCAGGCCTTCAGCTCCCTGCCAGTCCCCGCAGAGCAGCGCTAAGGTCCAGTATTGCTCTGACGCACTGGCCACAAGACCGGTCACAGCAAAACAGCTATGAGGCAAAATCAGAGCAGTGTTTGTCAACAGAAACACACACACAAATCCAGATACCTAGAGCAGCAAAATGATGGTGTGAGGAAATAAAGCCAGATGAGATAGATGTCTGAATGCACAGCATGTGAAAAACAGAAATCTACACAACTTAACAATAACACAACTTCCTAATAACTCTGCAATTACAGACTGTAGTCCATCTGTTTCTCCTGTTAGTCAGGACCCCCACAGGACCACCACAGAGCAGGTATTATGTGGGTGGTGGTGTGTTAGTGTGTGTTGTGCTGCTGTGAGTGGATCAGAGACAGCAGTGCTGCTAAAGTTTTAAACACCTCAGTGTTACTGCTGGACTGAGAATAGTCCACCATCCAAAACTATCCAGTCCTGTGGCAGCGTCCTGTGACCACTGATGAAGGACTAGAGGATGACCAACACAAACTGTGCACCAGCAGATGAGCTATCGTCTCTGACTGTACATCTACAAGGTGGACCAGCACGGTAGGAGTGTCTAATAGAGTGGACAGTGAGTAGACACAGTGTTTAACCACTCCAGCAGCACTGCTGTGTCTGATCCACTCACACCAGCACAACACACATTAACACACCACCACCACGTCAGTGTCACTGCAGTGCTGAGAACGACCCACCACCCACAAAATACCTACTCTGTGGTGGTCCTGAAGAACAGGGTAATAAAGTATACAGAGACTACAGTCTGTAATTGTAGAACCACAGTGTGGTTCTATATGGTCAGTGGAGCTGATAAAATGAACAGTGATTTTAGATACAAGGAGGTGGTTTTAATGTTATGTCTGATGGGTGTATTGAATTACTGTTTATTTGCTGAACCAACAACCACAACATAAAATGTGTCCTGTGCAAAAGTTATCTCACTATGTTTTATTTAGTTTCCAATATGTCAAATTTCAATATATCTCAGCAAATAAACAGAACTTGTTCTTTATTGTGTTTATATTAGTTAATGTTATTTATAATGTTCACTTAGGTTTCCTTGTTTTGACAGTACATTAAAGACTTCTATGTGTTGTGTTGCTGATATATCTACTGAAGTTAGCATGCTATTCAGCTAGGCTTGATCCGTCCTGTCTCGTAATACCACTTTGTACCTCAAGACGCGATCACTGTAGCCGTGAATCAGTGTAGCCTGGAGTTGAATAAGTCCAACATGAGAGGAAGAAGAAGTAGCGCTGCTGCCCCGACGGTGTATTCTAACCTCTTATCAATCATGCTGAAGGTGCTGCTCCTGGTTAGATCATTAAAGGACAGGTAACCAATAAAAGGAACAGTAAACTAAACGATGGCTGAAGCCACTGGTAAGCGACTGCCGCTATTGGCAAGAAACCACGTTCAGCAGCAAACAAAAGACGTGTTATAAATAGAAGCAAAACAGGAGTTTACACTGGCTCAACTTTTCACCACTGAATATGCTCTTGGTGAATAAAGGAGAGATGAAGAAACCTGAAAGATGAAGTTTGATGCTAAACTCACAAGATTTTTTCTAGACTGGTAAGGAATAAAGAGGAAGGAGGAGGAACTGCGTGTTTCCTGGTGATAGGCTGCCCTCCTATTGTTTGGAGTATGAACTTAAAAGGTTGTAACTTCTTACAGAATTGCTCCTTTACGTGTGTTCTCTGTAGAGGACGTGTCAACATATATTCCCTGTTTAAACTTACATACAACTAGATATACACATTTTATGTAATTACATCCAAAAAAATGCTCCTTCAGAGGTTCTTTAGTAAAGACCATGGTTTATATATAACAGTGACAGTTCAAACAAACATTTGAATGCATAAATAGGTTTTTATATAGTTAAATAAATGTTCTCCATTATGTAGTTGAAGATGTTTTTTTTAATACATATATATATATGTATAAATGTAACCAGATTTCAAATCATCCTTGTGACAGCAACAGGACTTTCGCAAAAGTAATAATAATAATTGACAAAAATTTTGCTGAAACTAATGAGTAACTTGTCTTAAAGCAGGTTGCATATTTATCTGGAAGATCCTGTTGTCTTGATTTACATGTCTTTACATATCTACAAAAGTGATTCTCAATGGTGTACTACAGGGCCCTGTACTTGGGCCACTTTTGTTCTCTTGTTTATGCTACAGTTACATCAAATTATTATTTGGACTTTTGATTTGGGCACAACTTGGTACACCCTTATACAGCTCAGAAAATTACTTTACATTTCAATAAGCATTAATTGTACTATCGATTTTAAGTAAGAATTTAACCACAGTGCTGCCATATTTGGCCCCTTTGTGCACAGTGGGGTTGCTGTGGGGAGAAGAAGTCAGAGGTGAGCAGGAAGAGGAGACACTGACGGGGTAACAGCAGGAAAGGAATGAATGACCTCACTTTGCAGTCTAGGCTACTAGCAACACCGAACATGCCATCTGAGTTCAAACCACTTATGCCTCAGGATTCTCCCTCCGGTACCCTTGTATATTCTTGTGTACTTGTATCTCTCACTCTCTCTCTCTCTCTCGCTCTCTTTCCTGTCACACATGTACTTCATCAAAGCCGGGTGAAAAATTGATGGTATCTCATTAAATTGGTACCACTTGCACACAGTGGAACAGATAAAGATCTAAACATCATAAGCCTTTGTGACATGGCTGGATATTATGGCGTGACTGTCCGAGATTAGATTAGTGCTTAGTGATTACCCCTACTAAGTAGTTTCACTAAGTCTAAAGCCAAGTGTACTCACAGGGAAAACACATCTATTTTTGCAGAGTAGTGCTTGGATTTTCCTCTGAGATTGCAGTCTGTGAAGAAGGGATGGAAACAATATCATCACCAACTGAATAGGAATCACAACACCTGGGTTCAAGTTACTAGTGAAATCCTCAGATTTGCACAAATACAATGTATAACAAAAACAGCAATTGCTAGGAATAAACAATATACATGTCACTACAGAAACCAGCTTGCTGTCTAAACCCCTGAGATGTTTGAAATGTTCTTAAGGAATACACTTTTATTTGAAAAAAATCGTGGAGACCCCTGAAATACCACCACGTCTTATCAAACTATCACTAACACAAGCTCATTTGCTTATTAAGACGGGACGTATCAACCTTGCGATGCATCATGTCCAGGTTGAAGCCTCTTTTGCTTATTGCTTATGGATCTTAGTCCAAAAAATACTAAATTGTCATTCTACTGCTTTCCCTGTGATGAGAATAATAAGAGGAACTGGCTGAAGTTGAAGTTACAATTTTTAAACCACTGAAGAAAACAAATTTGGTGCCAGTGGACTTGAACATTAGCTAGCTAACTTAGGCCAAACAGGCCCACTGTGGATACCCTTGATATAGGTTTTGTGTTTTTTGCTATGGCCCCACATCTTCATGTTTCAGTTTTTAATTCTTTTTATATGCTGCTCAGCAAAGGTAGAGATAGCTGGCCTTAGCTAGCCATTTTCGACCTGTGCCTTAGATAGCTGCCATCGCCTTAGTCATCTTAGCTATCTTTGTCAGCCCTGACAAGCCTGATAAAACATGAAGATTTGGGTTCATGTCAAGAAACACCCCATGCAACCCACAGCCAATATGGGTATCTGGAAAGGGCCAATTTGGCTTTTGCCAGCGGGAGCTAATGGTACACTATGTCTGATGTTGTTCCCCTTCATCCGTTTATCCATTTGCTGCAAAGACAAGAACCTCAACTGATGCAGTCTTGGACCCTGCAAGTCAAGTGGACTGGAGTCAAAAGAATTTAGACCATTTTACCCCTAAATTTGCCTCACTAAAGGAGGAAGCTATGGTAAAAGGTTCAAAGGTTACACTATTGTTGTTTGCTTCTGGGGTCTGAAGGAGAGTTTAGACCCAGAAACGGCTACCTACCTGGCATCAGACTTAACAAATGGATAGGCAGCTAAACACACTAAAAAGAGAATGTTAACTGCCCATTCTGTTACCCTTGCTAACAGATGCCTGTATTGGCTGGCATCACACTGACTGATGTCTGAAGAGTGAGAACCATTCTACCCACCAAGAGAGAGCGAAGACAGTTATGCTTGTTTGGACTCCTGACCATTGATGCTTGTGGTATCATGTGGTATCACTGTTACTTTTAAAATAAGGTCAAACAGAATGAGCTCCATGAGGGTGTGGTCATATGCTGCTTCAGAATTTCATATTTCTTCACATTACTGCACATTCATTCAATCACCTTCTGAGACGCTTATCCTTCTGGGTGTTGGACTGTGGGAGGAAACCAGAGCACCCAGAGGAATCCCTAATAGACATGGGGAAAACATGCAAACCCCAAACAAAAAGGACCCTGGACACCCCAAATGGGAACCACCCCAGGCCTTTCTTGCTGTGAGGCAACAGTGCTACCAGATGTTTCCCCGAAACTATTAGCTGTCTCTAACAATGGTTCTAAATGCCCAAATCTAAAGGATAGATCGAAAAATACTTTTAAAATACCTTAGGGGACAATTTTTATCAGTTAGCCCGCAAATGAGGGCAGTCCAGCAAATATACTCTCTATACACCAAAGCATTTGATGCTAAAGAAAATAATTAGATCAGCACCGTCCCAGTGTACCGGTATACAGCATGCAGATATGCCATTCGATATGCCATCAAATTACTCATCAGTCTCTAGCTCAAAAAAATATACTGTATTATAGACAGTCAAAATATGTCTGGCTAGTATGCAACATGCTGGTTTATATGGCAAATGATTGAGTAATTCAGTCAGTTCTTTGTATTGCAAACGTAAAATTAATTTAACCTCGGAATACTTCACATTTAATATAACGTGCACTGATACACTGATCGTACTGACTAAAAGATTATGAAGTGATGATAATAATCTGTACTGTGCACATGCACATATTAAACAGCTTCGGGTTTATCTTTTCAAATCGTGATGCTCATCCAGATGTATATCTGCACAGCACAATGATGTGGGTAAACAGCAGCACTGGGCCGGTATCAATACAACGTCACCAGCAGGGTCTGAGAATGTGCCTGTGTGCACACACGTCAGAACGGGCAGAGCTCTGATGTCAACAAGCAGTGAGGGACTGTGTGTGTGTTGGGGTGGGGGGGGTGCAGGGGAATGTGACTGCATGTGAAGAGTATTAGAAAAATAGACAGATAGTGAGACAGGAAGACGCTTGCGGTTTTAGCAATTGAAGCCCATTTAGCACCCCCAAACCACACGCTTGTTTAGGCGGAGGCTGGCCGTTCTCACTTCGTTTCGTTTGCATATAGTAACTGTTTCTTTTTACACCATTTGAAAATGCCAGCTGCCCTTCACAACATTATAAAATTATTTCATGACCCATGGCAATATAGGATTGGTCCTACATTATGCTCATCACCAAAACAATAGCTGCACCCAGAAGGAAGTGTGGGATTGCAGTGCTATTGGGAAGGAAGATAAAGGTTACCAGGAACAATAAATGATGATACATTTAGACTGATATGGGCAATATTTATTGAGCTACACATACAGAAGTAGTGTCTCTCAGTATGGAGTCGGGCCGCCATGTTTGCTAATGGTTCCTAATGGTGTCCTGTGATAATCCATCCCATGCAGCTTGAATATTCTCTCACAGTTCCTGCAGATTGTGCGGTAGGGGTGGAGGTGGAGTGACACCAGGGCTTCTAGACGTGTTACACATGACAACAAACCATTCATCTTGGCACTCACCATGGTGCCTCCACACATGGATTCGTTGGTCGTCTCCACCAAGACAAAAGTGGGACTGAAGATGACCCGCTGCCATTCTGAGTCACTCCATGACAGTCAGGCATGACACCATTGCAGTCTTTGGAGATGTTGATGTGGTGTTAGCGTTCTGCATGCATGTAGTCCTGCGTCAGTCTGTCAAAGGTGCTGGCACTAACAGGATGACTTAATTAAGTCACATGCGTGACCGAGCGTGAAACTTGAATCATTTGTATGTCTCACAATGTCAAACCTACCCACCAAGTTTCATTCCTGTGAGTTGATTCCTTCTGGGTGCCACTATTTTTTTGATGATGAGTTTATTTTCATGTCCAATTGACACATTTGAATCAAATTCAGACGTTTTTCAGGGTGCTTGGAATAAAATCTACTTTCATTCAAATTCAAGATTTTTTTTCTGTTTGTCTTATGATTATTTCTACAAAGAGACATTATAAAGGAGCAGGAGACTGCTCAAGAAAGCCCTTCAGTAAAAATGGCCTACGGCTTAACTGTGAAGCCACAAACAAGCCAAGCCCTCCCATATTGTGAAGATATAGGCCTTCTTTGTCAGCCAGCAAGCCTGCCTTTGGTGCAATATTTGAGCCATATTATTTATGCCGGTTTTGTCAGATTTTACTAATGATTTCTGTTTTTGAAATGTTGATATGGCTTTTGGTTTTGGGTTGAAAGGTCTCTCCCCATTCAAAGAGCTATGTCTACATATACGCCACATTGGGCACTTTGGCCCGTTGCTTCAGAACTTCCACAACAATATCCATCTGGACTGGCCTAAACAAGTACAAGTAAAGGGGGAGTTGTGTTTCTTTCAGGATGTAAAGCATTATAACATTTACATATCTTAACCAATTTCAACGTGTCAGCTTTTATATTGAAAGATTTAAGATCGTGGAGCATAAAATACACTTTTGTCTGCAGTTACAATTGCTGCTAGATGCTGAAGAGATTTCTCAGCGTTAGGCTTAAATAACCTGAATTACTAATACAGTGGCCATAAGGAATTGTAAAAACTCACATTTGTCAAACATGGCTTGGCTTATTTTCCTTGACGTCCTCATATCGACACTATCCAAAGAAATCAACTTTACAGGAGAGGCCAAAAACATAATCTAATTTGAATGGAAGTCAATAGAACCAGATTTTTTTTCCAAGCGGTTCTGGGCCATTCCTGTTGGTCCGTTCATCATGATTTTTTTACACAGTGTAAACAGCAGCTGCTGTGTTCAAATGATGCATAAAAGTAAAAATCAGCAGAAAAGGAGATACATGTTTTTCTTTGGACAGCGACAATATATAATTTAATGTGCATGAAACATGTAAAAAGGTTTTCAGTCGTGGAAATAGATTCTGTCTGCATCCCCAGTATTAAGTTTTTCTTGTGCACCTTTCTTGTGCATACTGAAAAATCAAAATATGCATCTTCCTGAAGCTACTTCCCACTGCCTCCTCAAACCTTCAAAGCTGAATACAGTCAGATTCATAATATGTCAATCGCTCAGCCGACATGAGTAGCTTGTCATAAAAATCAGTTTGAAGAGAGCCTTCAATATACATAAGCCTAAGCTTTTAAAACTGGCTAGTGTCATTGCTAAGATTAGTCTGACCTCTGTGGCTAACTAAGCTCAGCAGACAAAAATATTGTTCTTATAGTGTGTAATACCTCCACAAGCACGAACAACAGCTATGACTGGATTTGGCACGGACTGGACAAGTTTCTAGATGTAGGCTACATCAATGTTCAGACACTCTGGCATCATAGAATTGTGCCGTTGGGCCAGATTTGGTGGATGCCTTTCCTGGCACAATTCTGAGGAGAATTTCCTGTAGACTGGGATTTTAGCCACTGCTGGTAGACCGATATGACCGTACGCTTCCATACACCTGCAGATTCAGCAACTTCCTTCACACTATGGTCTTTGGCACGCCCAAATGCAGTCACTCCTTTTAGCCAAACATTAACATCTGCTTTGGAGCCATTTTCCACACACGGAATGAGACATTCACTGCAGTGTACCACCATGGCACAAGTGTTTTTTCCAGTCCAGGCTTCTGAGAGTTTGCTTGGATCGATATCGCAGCAACGTTACATGTTCCTAGCCATTTACCCAGGAAATGTCTTTAAAGAAAACAGCATCTTATCTTTCTTCCTCAGCAAACAGGTTTTGGGCAGTAGAACGCTAGCATTGCTGTTACAGCAGAGGAGCCAATTTGCTGAGTGAAGCAGTTCATGCTCACTGACTTCATGAACGTACATGAGAATGTTCTGTAATTGGAGCTTAAATGTGCTCAAAGGGTGTTGAAATGCTTTATGTTGTTTTGTGTGGAGAAAACGAGTGCTATTGTAAGGATAAAGCATTTACAAATGATGGTTTTGCACAGAAGCTCCTAGGAGGCCATTCATTTTGGAGCCACCCAGGAATGCCCATTAGCATGTGACAAAGTTGGAAGGCATTACTAAGCGGCAGTTTCCATTGTTAGACATTCTCTGGAATGGGTGGAAATAACCGCCCAGGTGCATTGCCAAGGTGACCACTGAGTGGACAGACGTTCCTGTGAAGTCTTTTTCCAAACACAGAAACCTTTACTTGAGTTAGCTTTCCACTTGTCTTTGCTTCAAAACAGCTGTGGAAGGCCAGAAAAGAAGCAGATGTACTGTGGGAAGAACACAGCTCCACAGAGTTCATGGTTCTTCCTAACAGCACAGAGAAGTACCATGTGCTTCACCTTCTAGGTCAACAGCATTTGAAGAAAATGATGGCTTTACTGCATGACGACGACTGCGTCAGAATGAGGGCTTCATTGTTAGCCAAGCAGGTTCTTTACCGCATTACCTTTCAAAGGACAATGACTCTTCTCAATCATCTTAGCCCTTTCGTCATTACAAGAGAACACTCTGAGAGAACATGAAGAGAACAATACTGCATACGTCTACACATGCATGCACACTTTCAGAAAAACACATACGCTCATCAAAAGAATAGTTGCAAACAGAAGGAAGTGTTGGCTTGCAATGCTATTGGGAAGGAAGGTAAAGGTTACCAATGTTGAAGATAAATTTAGACTGATATGGGCAACATTATAAAAATATTTCATGACCAATAGAAATATAGGAATGGCCCTACATTATGCTCATCATCAAAAGAACAGTTGCACCCAGAAGGAAGTGTGGGATTGCAGTGCTATTGGGAAGGAAGATAAAGAACACCAGGAACAATAAATGATGATACATTTAGACTGATATGGGCAATATTTATTGAGCTACACATACAGAAGTAGTGTCTCTCAGTATGGTGTCGGGCCACCATGTTTGCTAACGCAACATACCAGACGTCTCGGCATGGAGTTGTAGAGGTTCCTAATGGTGTCCTGTGATAATCCATCCCATGCAGCTTGAATATTCTCACTCAGTTCCTGCAGACTGTGTGGTAGGGGTGAAGGTGGAGTGACACCAGGCCTTCTGGACGTGTGACAACAAACCATTCATCTTGGTGCTGACCACGGTGCCTCCACACACAGATTCATTGGTCGTCTCCACCAAGACCAATGAGTCAGGGACTCGTCACTGCATCATTTGCATGTCTCACAATGTCAAACCTACCCACCAAGTTTCATTCATGATGGTCGATTCCATCTGGGATGGAACTATTTTTTTTTTTTTGACAATAAGTGTATAACAACCAAAGTAGTGGATCAGACACAACAGTGTTGCTGGAGTGTTAAAACACTGTGTCCACTCACTGTCTACTATATTAGACACTCCTACCTTGCTGGTCCACCTTGTAGATGTAAGGTCAGAGACGATAGCTCATCTGATGTCCTTCACCAGTGGTCACAAGATGCTGTTGGCTGGATAATTTTGGTTGGTGGACTATTCTCAGTCCAGCAGTGACACTGAGGTGTTTTAAAACACCAGCAGCACTGCTGTGTCTGATTCACTCACACAAGCACAGCACACACTAACACGTCACCACTAAGTATAATTCTACATATCAATAACCTAACACAGGTTTGGTTCCTGTCTGGGAACACACTCATATATAAAATCACAATGTATTGTTTATTTGTTTGTTTGTGTTCTTTTTGATGTTAGTGTTTTTTCAGCAAATAAATGTTTACTGTCCAGATGAACAGAATTTTGTCAGGCGCATATATGCCATTACACATGAAATGCGTCATGAAAAATGACCCAAAAATGAATATGATATTCCAGAACAGTTTTTCACTTCAAAACCACATGCGCCGGAGGCAACACATTTAGTTTTTCCTTTCAATTTCAAGCTGCGACAAAAACAAATAGGCAGAATGTCTTCTAGTGCAACAACTATATCTTTCACTCGGGGACAGTGACACTTTCCACTCAGATACTTTCCACTCAGTAAAAGCAAAAGGAGCACAGAGGGTTCCACTGGAACTACATGACATCCTTCTCAAAAAGCTCTGTTGTCTGTAACCCAGTTTGAGCCCCATTTGAGCTGGTTTTAGAGATGAGACAGCATCTGTAACAAAACAGAAGGCAGCCCAATCTCTTTGACGTCTGGGCAAAAGTTCTAGTTGCTGAGAGCGACCGACTAATCCATCATTTGGGTTGTTGCAGGATCTCGACAGTAATACACATGCAAATTATTTTATTGGCACCTGAATAAGTTACAGAAACAGACCGCACAGTTGCACAAAGGCTTTTGCACAGTACTACACAGGCCCTTGCACAATTTCGCAATTTGGGGAGCAGCAGGGGCTCACAGGGAAAAAAGGGGGCAACATGAACATGAACTGACGCAATGCACATTCTCTATTCCCAGAGTGGCACTGAGTCGCATCTGACTGAAGCAGATCTTGAACAATGGTGGAGGCAACAAAAAACTCACGAACCAAGAGGGCACTTGTACAGTCTGTGGGCTCAAGCCCCGCTGAGGTCTACCTGCGCACTTGCCTGATACACGGTGGTGATCTGCAGTGCATTCGTCTTCAATTTGCAATGAGTTAATTAGCTATATTACATGTAGCATCCTTGCTGTATGCTGGTTGTATATGTGTTTGTGTGGAATCCTGTCTGCTTGCGTTTAATTCTCCCCGGAAAGCTCTGGTGGCTGAGCAGCACTTAGATCACTGGGTCATTACATCACCGTCAGCACTTACTCAACTCGCACTGACGCACTTAAACAAAGCCATCGAACATTCCTGACATTTCCAGGCGCCCCCCCACCCCTCCTTGCCTACAGCCCACTGCCTTCAAAATTAGGCTCACGACTGCACCTTCAGCCATCCTGAGGAGTGCCTGAAAGATCAGACTTTATTTGGCTCATCATCCACTTTATCAGACGCCTCTACATTGTACCTCCACTTACTGACCGCTTTACTTTACTGACCACTTACACACGTCTTGAAGGTTTTCTACCAAGGATGTGCAGTTACATGCTGTAGCTTGTTTGTTCTCTGCACAATTTGTCAGCCATCATCTACTCCATTCATCATTGGTCAGTTTCTGAACAGTGACGAGGCCATGAACACAGTGACAAGACTAACATGGTGGTGTATGCTTTAGTGTATAAACGTTAACGCTAGTTGAATACGCCCATGACCATTGATGGATGATGTGTGAATGTGTGGCTTATTAATCAGGTATCTTGGCTATGATAGCTACACTCATCATCAAAAAATAGTTACACCCAGAAGGAAGTGTGGGAATGCAGTGCTATTGTGAAGGAAGATAAAGGTTACCAGGAACAATAAATGATGATATTTACTGAGCTACACATACAGAAGTAGTGTCTCTCAGTGTGGTGTAGGGCCACCATGTTTGCTAATGCTAACATGCCAGACGTTTCGGCATGGAGTTGTTCCTAATGGTGTCCTGTGATAATCCATCCCATGCAGCTTGAATATTCTCACACAGTTCCTGCAGATTGTGTGGTAGGGGTGGAGTGACACCAACACAGCAAACCGTTCATCTAGCCTCCACATACGACACTCACACAGTCACTCCATGACATTCTGGCACAACACCATTGCAGTCTTTGGCAACGTAGGGTTTTAAGGCAGTTGCCCTGCGTCATGCAGCCGTCTGCCAACGGTGCTGTCACTAACAGGATGACTCATGGAGGGCATCACTGCTTGCTGAATGTCGACAATTGTAGCGGTTGGGTCAGTCAGGTACAGCGATAAGGCCCATTTTTGCTTACAACACATACATGGCAGAGCAATAAACTTGAATCACTATGATGTCTCATGATGTCAAACGTACCCTACATAGCTTGTGAACTGCCTAGAGAGGAGCTAGACCCATCAAAAGCAAACTATGCACTGTGGACACGACAAAACAACCACAACCACAACTGGAGCACTCAAGCATCAAGCCAGACAAAGTGGATGCTCTTGGTCAACATAACTGGACCCTATTATGTAGAAATATTTGCAATATAAAACACAGTCACAATACTGGTCATACAATGTAGTTCCATATTTTCCCAGATTTTTCCACCCCAGTCATGTGTGTGTGTACATACAATATAAATATATACACACATGCATACATACTATACATATTATACTGTACTCGCCAGCATAATGGTACAAGGTACCATAATAATAGGAAGGTTACATAGACATTCAGTTACATAGACATTCATTCTTACACAACTTTGACATAACCATGCCATAACGTGTCCTATGCACACATGTACATGCACATATGTCATGGCAGATGTCCTATGCTGTTATGAGTAACATAGCAGTGTCATTAGTAGCGTTGTCGTAATGTTCTATGTCATGAAAGCATGTCACATGCTAATTTAGGCAGTCATGACATCAAGCATCATGACATATGTCATGGCAATTATAGCTAATGGTAAACAGGACATGGATTCATTACAGGACATAATCTTTCATTGCATCTCATGACCCTATATGATCTCTGCCATGAGTTGTTTATGGCAAGTTTGTCTTGATATAATGATGACGGGTTTAAAGTAAAGTGTTTACTGATTCTTGATCAGTAAGAAACTAGTAGGGCCGAGTTAATGTGTTACTGAGTGTCCTCATCAGGGGTGCCCAGTCCTGGTTCTGCACATCTACCACACTGGATATTTCAGGTCCAGCACATCTGGTTCTAATACTCGCATGCTTGAGAAGGCCTCTTGTTAGATTTAGGTTAGAGCTACTCAGCAGGGTGGTAGATCCCCAGAAGCAGTACTGGGCACCCCTGTTTTAGCGTCATGCAGAGTGACTCAGGCTGATGAACAATCCTGTAGGATATCGTCATCAGACTTTGTTAAGAAAAGGCTGCAGTGCAGAGTTTGGCTTTAGACAGCTTTATCCTAAATCAATATGCCTAGCAAGGAGCAGCCAGGGGAATTCTTCATCTCCACGCAGCCACCCACTGCAGATTACAGTCAGGGTCAAGGTGCAAATGCTGTGATATTACTAATACTCAAGCACTAAAAAAAGCACCATATGACCACATCGAAAATGCATCACAAAGAAAGGTGCTAAAACCTTTGTACACCTGACAAAAGAAGTCATGTGAAATGGACCTGAAAATGTCACCGGAGAATGGCTAAGTATTGTAATTAAAGTATGAGCAAGCTAATTAAAGTACGAACACAGATCTAAATGGCGTGTAATTGCTATGGTTGGGAACCAGCGGGGAGGACCCGTAGCTGAGTGCTGCTGTTACGAATGAAAGCCACAGCTCCTACATATACATATTCATATCAGAATATTAAATCACCTCCCTGGATCTACACTCAGTGCCCATTTTATCTGATCTACTGACCATATAGGAGCACTTTGTAGCTCTACAATTACAGACTGTAGTCCATCTGTTTCTCTGTATACTCTGTTACCCTGTTCTTCAATGGTCAGGACCCCCAGAGGACCACCACAGAGCAGGTATTATGTGGGTGGTGGGTCATTCTAAGCACTGCAGTGACACTGACATGGTGGTGGTGGTGTGTTAGCGTGTGATGTGCTGGTGTGAGTGGATCAGACACAGCAGTGCTGCGGGACACCAAAGTGTCACTACTGGACTGAGAGTAGTCCACCAACTAAAACTATCCAGCCATCAGCGTCCTGTGGCAGCATCCTGTGACCACTGATAAGAGACTAAAGGATGACCTACACAAACCGTGGTGCTGCAGATGAGCTAACGTCTCTGACTGTACATCTACGAGGTGGATCAGCGAGGTAGAAGTGTCTAATAGAGTGGACAGTGAGTGGACACAGTGTTTAAACACTCCAGCAGCACTGCTGTGTCTGATCCACTCATGTAAAGTTCAGTCTTAGAAGTTGGTTGTACTTTCTGCTTTCCACTATACAAATAATCCCAAACTACATTCAGTAATGTTGAGGTCTGGACTCTGGAGGTGGAGGAGAACACCAGCAGCTTCTTTGTTTGATGTGTCTGTTTCCTTTTCTCAGCGAGGAGCTCCTTGTACAGCTACTCATCCTTTCAGACCCATAGAGTTGTCTTCTCACAGCAGAGGGATGGAGGATCTTTCAAAGATAAAGGCTTAAGAGACTTTTGGTGATCTAGCAGGCCTTGCGCAGTTCCATTTTGTGTATATACTCCAGTTTTGTAAACTCCTGTTTTGTCACTTATTTCCTGATGACATTACTCTTCTATATGCAAGTAGAGTATCTTGTATCCAGTTTTAAAAGGAGTGGTTTCAGTCTTTTATGCAGTGCTGTAGATAATTCCACTGCCTAAAGATTCTGTTGAAAAAACCCTGGCATTCCATAAATCAAAAAGACGAAGAAAATCACCCCCGTGGATCACAATCTTTAGGATGCTGCATTTGAGTGGTGTCAGAAACTGGGAAAAAACAAATTGCCCAGCCTGTGAATTGCGCTCAAACAGCTGATTTTACAATTTGTAAACAATTTGTAAAAATATTTTAGATAATACATGAGTTTACATGATATGCTGTATAATGTCACCTTTTACACAAGGGGAAAATGCTAAACTTGCCGTCAGTGTGCAAAAATATATACCTGAGGCGCTTGTATTAGATCTATGTGTGTTTTATCACAGTAAAGACACAGAAGGTTTATGTTCTCATAGAGGTCTGTGTGGGACTGATTTCTTAATCCTGCACTCACTAGAATTCGTCCCGCTCCTGCCAAAAATTGGCAACATTTGTCCTGATCCCACCTGCAACGTAAACATTTCAACCGCTACATTTTGACCCACAGTCCCATATGAGGGAAAATCCAATATTTTACATACTCTGTTCAGAAATGATTTCATCCTGAAAAAATTA
Source organism: Semaprochilodus insignis (assembly GCA_034552555.1). Taxonomy (NCBI): domain Eukaryota; kingdom Metazoa; phylum Chordata; class Actinopteri; order Characiformes; family Prochilodontidae; genus Semaprochilodus; species Semaprochilodus insignis. The sequence goes on from CM067480.1 coordinate 34,219,588, forward strand.
CAACTGAAAATGACTCATACTTCCTTTAAGCTGTCTTAACTGTGGTGCACTGGCATTTCTTTAGAGCACTTTCCACAGCTGAGGCCTCTAAAGGCTTTACCATTCACAATTGTCTGCTTTGCACCTATTTAGAATTAGTTTATAACTTTCTTATTGATTGTTTAGTTGTTTTCCCTTATAATGTTGTATGTACTAGCTTACCAACACGAAGCCTATATAAGCACTTATCAAAATCATCAAAAGAATAGTTGCACCCAGAAGAAATCGACCGACAGGAATGAAACTTGGTGGGTATGTTTCACATTGTGAGACATGGGAATGATTCAAGTTTCACTCTCGGCCACACGTGGCATAAACAAAGATAAGCCTTATCACTGTATCTGACTGACCCAACAGCGACAATTGCAGACATTCAGTGAGCAGTCATGCCCTCCATGAGTCATCCTGTTAGTGCCAGCACCATTGGCAGACGCTGCACGAGGCAGGACTACATGAATGGTTTGTTGTCACATGTCACATGTCCAGAAGGCCTGGTGTCACTCCACCTCCACCCCTATCGCAAAATCTGCTGGGGCTGTGTGAGAATATTCAAGCTGCAAGGGGCGGATTATCACAGGACACCATTAGGAACCTCTACAACCCCTATGCCGGGGAGTCTGGTATGTTGCGTTAGCAAACTTGGCAGCCCGACACCTATACTGAGAGACACTACTTCTGTATGTGTAGCTCAATAAATATTGCCCATATCAGTCTAAATGTATCATCATTTATTGTTCCTGGTGTCCTTTAACTTCCTTCCCAATAGCATTGCAACCCAACACTTCAACTATTCTTTTTATGATGAGTGTATAGGCTTCTGAGGAGCAGCCAAACCCAGCATTATTTCGCATGTTTGAAGACAAATAATTACGTCTGGGAAAGTCCACAAGAACTACATTGTGGGTTCAATTGAAGCTGTTAGTGCATTAGTGCAGCACTAAGTGTAGAAATACTGGGGGAGGTGTTAGAGTAGGTATTGAACAGTAGTCAGTCACTTGGTTTACAGTGTGCTATTTTCTGAAAGTCTTGTTTCTCACCTCCACAACCACAGCAGTGACCCCTTCTCTGAGAGGCACACTTTGTGTAACTGAGCGTTACACAGATCACTTTACTTCCACGCTGCTCTGACGCAAGGACAGATACAGTTGCAGCAGGCGGCGAGAGAAGAATGTTGTCTTTACATGAGGCTCTAAAACACTCATGCATTCTCCATTCTCCAGAGAGTCCGAGCCCAGCGGAGCACCCCGCGCACACACACGGCTCGCTGTCAGTCCTTGAGGTGGTGTTAATGTGGAAACTAACCTAAATTACGCCAAAGCTCTGAATTGTGCATTGACAGTGGAAGGCGTTAGAGGTAGTATTTTTGCGGCACCAGTCTGGCAGACGTGCGTAAGAGGGTGTGCTGGCCTTCAGGGCAGCCTGTCCGCTGAGATTACTCTCACTTTCCTCTCGCAATTGGACAGTAACAGCATTTTAGCTTTGTGACCTTCTCATATTTTGGGGCAAACTGAAAAAGTATAGATCATATCTATAAAAAATATACTCAAGTCTCATATCACTCTGTAGTGTAGTACATTATTACTGATGTAAGGAAAGCATCTGCCTCTGAATCATTAACTTTAAGAGAAAAGAACAAACAACATTACTAACTTAATTGTTTGTGTAATAAGCTTTAATTACACTCATCCTCAATAAAACAGTTGCACAAATAGCTGCATCCAGAAGGAATCAACCAACAGGACTAAAACTTGGTGGGTGGGTTTGACATTGTGAGACATACAAATGATTCAAGTTTCACGCTCGGCCGCACATGTGACACAAGCAAGGACGGGCCTTATCGCTGTACCTGACTGACCCAACAGCCACGATTGCTGACATTCAGCGAGCATTGATGCCCTCCGTGAGTGATCCTGTTAGTACCAGCACCATTGGCAGAGGGATGAACAAAGCAGAACTACATGCACGCAGACCTAAAAGGCGCCTGCCCTTAACACCACATCAACATCATATTTTCACTTGTTTCTGTATTGTGCATGGGTCGTTATGGTTACCTGATTTTCTGGGCTCATTTATCTCCTGCCTTCTTGTCAACAACTCACAATTACTTTGGTCAAGATATGCAGTTTTGTGTACATGCTAATGAAGGCAAACATGCCAGAGAAATAAGCTCACTGAACAAAAATTAGTCATCTAGTGTGTTTAAAGTGGTAGTAACTTCAGACTCCAGAGTCTACGGTGCTGCACAATGATGCTGGGGCTATAAATACCTGCAGGGTGTGTGTGATGGGATTCATAGATTGAGAAGAGGTGCTACAGTGCAGTGAATGTCTCGTTCCATGTGTAGAAAATGGGTCCAAAGCAGATGTTAATGTTTGGCTAAAAGGAGTGACTGCATTTGGGCGTGCCAAAGACCATAGTGTGAAGGAAGTAGCTGAATCTGCAGGTGTATGGAAGCGTACGGTCATACGGGTCTACCAGCAGTATCCAACGGGACACTAAGCACGGTTGTAAATCGCTCTGGATAAGAGCGTCTGCTAAATGCCTCAAATGTAAATGTAAATGTAAAATCCCAGCCTACAGGAACAGCATCCACCAAATCTGGCCCAACGGCGCAATTCTTTGATGCAAGTGTGGCTGCACACAGAATGTTTTACAAGCTTCTAATGTCCATGCTTAATCTAGAATAGCCATAAAATGTTCATGTGAATCACCATTAAATAAATTAGCATTATTGTAGAGGTGCTCTTCCTGTTCTTTCCCTAATTTAAAGGTGCAATTTGTATTTTTTTTAGTTTGACATGTTCCAAAGAGTGTGAAGAAATAAGGATTGGAACTTCAAAGACGTCTATACATCGTGTTGCAGAGCTATCTACTGTAGTTAGCATGCTAACCTGCCCGTTCTGTCTGTAATACCACTTTGCGCCTCATGAGGCGATCGTGAGTCACTGTAGCGTTGAGTCAAATATATATATATGAACTAATGAACTAATGGCAAATTGGCACATGATATTGATATATATATATATATCAATATCGTGTGCCAATATCAAACTCATTTCTTTGCCATTAGTTCATTGCCTCTTATGCCATTGTTAACAGCAGGCTATACAGCATCGTAAGCATCTGCGAACAGACAGTACAGGTGTTGATGTGCTACTAGAAGAAGAGTATAATGTGGACTCATGTTGAATCCCCTTATTTGATGTGGACTACCATCAAAATAGGTTTTGACCAGCAGTGAACAGAGGACACACTTAACTGGGGAAGTGAGGGGAGATTTCTAGGGAATTATGGTTCAGTTGTTTGCTGCATACTTGAGTACAGGTGGGGTGTTCACACCTGTCAAACTGGATCACACTAATGAAACAGTAACACTGGTTCACTGGAACAATGAAGGCGTGAAAGTGCCTTTGGAATTCAGTGATAAAGTGTGACCGCACATACTGTAACTGGACAGGCCAAAGTGGACACATTAATCAAATCAATATTGGGCAAAGCTATTGATGACAGAGCCATTCACAAATCTGTTGAACTGATAATTATAATAAATATATACATTATCTAAGTATCCACTGAGTCAGTGCTTTCCACACCAACAAAAGACTAAACAGTGGATTTTCTTATTATACAAGTGTCTACTGGAAACCATTTCTGGCAACACACACACAAGACATTCCATCATTCCTTACTGGTCATGGTAAAAACCACTGTTCAAACGGCTACTCAAGACTGTGCAATGAATCTCCTAACTGAGGTCTGGTGTCTGAAAAGGAGGAGATAGTTTAATATTATATTATACTAATATATCATATCCACATCGTAATTCTGCTAGTGCACATGTCACTTTATTGTCCTTATTGTCTTCAGTGTCTTATTGTCTCTTTTATGTCTATCTCAGAGCCCTTATTTTATTCTGTCGTATCAGTCTATTTTATGTTATTGTTTATTACATTGAATATACTCTTGTTCTTGTTTTAGTTGTAATCTATTTATCGTTAAATGTTTATGTGCTACACCTTGGGACAGAGAGTAACGCAATTTCAGTCCTCTGTATGTCTTGTACATATTGAAATATTGACAATAAAACTACTTGACTTGACTGATTTAGTGAGCATTCATGCACTGGGAGACACTGTTGTCCCCACCCACCATTACGCCACTGGAACAACAACACGGGAAGTGTTGAAACAGTGCCATAGAAGCCTGAGGAACAGCTCCCAGTTAACATGACAAAACCACATGTTGTATTCTTCAGTGGAAGCATTGTTGTCAATGCCATACTAAAAACTGATCTGCACTGACTGAGCATCTGACATAGTTGTAAGCAGAACGGTTAATTGATCTTCATCAGTTGCTAAGAGTAACTGCATCTATGTCTAAGCGTTCGCTTTATTATAATCTATATCCTTAAATTATCTATATTTACTTAAGGTGTACTAAATGGCTACATGCATTTTTCACCTACGTTTTCCAGACAGACTGCAAGGTAAAGAATCCGACAGTACAGTGAATATCGATTTGGACCGCGATGGTGTTTTGATGCTTCAAGCGAGTTTAGCAATCGCAGACAAATAAGTAGACCACAGAAGACCACACTAGTGACCAAAGATTATGTTTAGTCAGGTGAATGGATCAATAATGCCCTCCAGAATTGACACAGATGTGTGGAAAAAAACAAGAAGAGAAAAATACCCCAACGTGATTTCTCCACAAGATGCAAACAGGTAAATCTCAAATACAGAAACAGGCCAGATTACAGTTTTAATGAAGTTACAATGAACAAAGATAATGATCAATCTGTACCAGAAAACATGACTATGCATGATGCAATGCAAAACCACTTCCTGAGTGTCACAAGCATGTGTGCCTACCATACATGGGATAAAACTGGATCATTTGCACTCACTCAGGTATCTATGAGGTACACCGAAAGTACTAGATAATAATTTTGGGCAGCGTGATGATAAATTCAAAGACAGATTAACCAAATTACAATTAAATGCCTAAATTCCTAAATGGAATTCACTGAGTACATCTGTAATACAAACTCCACAGGGCTGTGTAATTACTGCGGGTGAAATGACTACATGTACAGTCTAACTAAATTACAATGAAATTATTGACATGTTCCAGCTATCAAACTGATCAAGGACACAGGACACAGATCAAGGACACGTAGTACTCTCTATTTGGAACAGTAATTAACAGATGCATACTATGCCACTTTGTTTGTGCAATCATTTTAGACCTGGTACTATTCTGGGGGGCAAAAAATACGCCTGGAAATTCTTACACAGTAATTACACAGTACTGTGGAGTTTGTACCTCACAATTAACACCTACACCTCACTGGGCATTTCAGTGTAATTTAGCTAGACTGTCTTAAAACTTACCATCATTTCACCCAAATAATTGGCTAGTACTTTCCACCACACACATAGCTGGTTTATACCTAGAACTTACAAGAACAATTTGATGCAACCTGTTGAATTCATACTCCAAACACAAGGGTGGGCAGAGGAGTCTAAATCAATACTCAAGGTAAACTAGTGATACCTGGGTAATATACTGACACAGTAAAAGTGAAGGTGCTTACTATAAAGCAACTTGAGTAAAAGTCCAAAAGTATCTGGTCAAAACACTACTTACGCACTGAATAACTTATACAACCACAGAGGAATTCAGTAGTAAATCCATCATTGATTAGCACAGGAACTAAAGACTGTACAGCTTGATTTTTCATTTGTCTTCTTCTTATTATTAATAATATTTTGGTCTAAAATAAAATTGCAAAGCTGTTTTTGCTAGTATTGACTCTTGTTGTCTTCTATTTATATCACTTATTTAGTTTACTACCTTTCATTGGCCGCCTGCTCTTAAATGATCTAACTACAAGCAGGATGATCAACATGATTGACAAGAGGTTAGAATACACCATTGGTACTGTGCTACTGTGACTCACTATCACCTCTTGAGGTACAAAGTGGTACTGCGAGACACACTAGGCCAGGTTAGCCATCTGATTAGCATTAACTAACTTCAGTAGATATCTCTGCAACAAGATACATAGACGTCTTTGAAACACCATCAAAACTGCTATTTCCTCACATTCTGTTGATAACTTCAGTCAATTTGGGAATGTTTTAAGCTAAAAATCTTACATATTGCTTTATTATAGTCCCATATTGCCTTGAAAAGACTACAGAAGAAAGTGTTAGCTCTCTGGTAAAGATGTGACTATAGACAGGAGCAACAGGATGAACTCTGAAGTAAACAGGAGCACACAAATTGCTCAGAACCAACCAAATGACTCAAAACTCAATGGATAGCACGTCACCTTGCAGTTGGACAATGACCAAAATGTGAACAGCTTTCTAAAGTAACTATGAAGTTTCTTAGGGCCCAAAAGTAGAATGTTTGTGACTGGCCAAGCCAGTCAATTAAGCATGAACTGTTTCAATCACAAAAAATCCACTGAAACGAGCAGGAACGTTTGAAAGTCTGGTGGGGCTACTCTAGAGAAGTCTAGAGAAGCTACTCACCATTTAGTGACGTCTATGGGATTTGGAATCAGGCACTAATCATAAATTATGTCCAATTTCTTTTTGTCTCCTGTGTGTTAAAGTCTAAACTACTCAGAGATGAAATCCAGTGCAATGAAATCCAATCGCCATTCATATCTAGCCATGCTAATAACTATAACTAATAATAAGTACGATAACTATTCTGTCAGCGATAATTACTCGCTATAATCAGGAACTGTCAGCACTGCACACTAACAGAGAGGTCAAACTCTAGTCCGCCAGTGTATACTGATCAGGGCCCCGAGATCCAGGCAGTTCAGTGCCGAAATCTCATTAACACTACAAGGGCGACCTCCTTAGGACAACACTGGCACTGCATATAAGCAGACATCAGTGCTTTGTTATGGAGCAAACCACTCAGCAACATCATAAACACTTGCTTTTATATCTCAGGGCGAGATTACTTTTACAGACAACCCTACAATCTGGGGACTTGCAAAAATGACTCCAACAAGGTTGATGAGCAATCTATTCTATTGCCAATGCTTTTCTACGAAGACTGTTAATTCACAAATTAGAATCCCTGTCTGGGTATTTTTGAACATAGTTTAGTGTTGAGCCTGGAGATCTATCTTTCTGTGCCTAATCATCCAACATGATGACCTCACTAATGACTGAATGCAATCCAATCCTCACAGCAATGTTCCAACATCTAGCGTAAAATCTTACCCTCTGGAAATACTACTGGCCCCGTGCCTAAAAGTTGCTGTGTCACATTTTGCATTTCTAGCAATAAAAATGTGCATGATATTTTTTTATTTAACCAAAGATCAAAGGACAACAAAACCAGAGATCTGTGGCTTCAGGCCTTCGCAGAGGCTAAATAAAGTGTCCTAATGACAGAAAAAGTGACAAAAATATCATTCAAGGTAGTTATATATGTCAGGTTATGGCACCTCCGGTCACTCTGTAGGGTTGTTGGTCCACTTTGATGGAGGCAGACTGAAAGGACACTCAAAAGAATTGTCAAAAGAATAGTTGAACCCAGAAAGAAGGAAGATAAAGGTTACCAGGAACTATAAATGATAAATTTAGACTGATATGAATATTTATTGAGCTACACATACAGAAGTAGTGTCTCTCAGTATGTCATCAGGCCGCCACGTTTACTAACGCAACATGCCAGATGTCTCGGCATGGAGTGTTAGAGGTTCCTAATGGTGTCCTGTGATAATCCATCCCATGTAGCTTCAATATTCTTACACAATTCCTGCAGATTGTGTGGTAGGGGTGGAGGAGGAGTGACACCAGGCCTTCTGGACGTGTGACGCGTGACAACAAACCGTTCATCTTGGCGCTGACCACGGTGCCTTCACACATGGATTTGTTGATCGTCTCCATCAAGACAAAAGCGGGGCTCGTCACTGAAGATGACCCGCTGCCATTCTGTGTCATTCCATGACAGTCTGGCACGACACAATTGCAGTCTTTGGTGATGTTGACGTGGTGTTAAGGGCAGTCGTCGTAACGCTCTGCGTGCATGTAGTCCTGTGTCATGCTGCCATCTGCCAATGGTGCTGGCACTAACAGGATGAATCATGGAGGGCATCACTGCTCGCTGAATGTCTGCAATGGTGGCTGTTGGGTTAGTCAGGTACAGCGATAAGGCCTGTCCTTGCTCATGTCACATGCGTGCCTGAGTATGAAACTTGAATCAATCACATGTCTCACAGTGTGAAACCTACCCTCCAGGTTTCATTCCTGTCCTTTTGGGTGCAACTATCTGTGCAGCTATTTTTTTGATGATGAGCGTATATAACAACGGCAATCGTTGGTCGGCAACAACATGATACATAGTTCGCTTGACGGCCTGCAGGATTTTGTGCTATTGTCAAAGACTATCTAAATTATTGTATTTACCGCCAGCCAAATTAGAGACCAGTTTTAAACCAGTAAGGCGCAGAGCTTTACACAAGGGCAAAAGTACCCTGACGTGTTGCTTTCATCCATTCAGCAGATTAGCACAGTCCATTCTTATTAAAGTCCTACGTAATGTTCCACCTTTACAGGCACAATACAGGACAATCAGTCAATCAGAACAGAACTCATTTGCATATACATCTGTTTTAAAGGCACAGTAACAAAAAGGTTTAAGTTTAAGGGATGAAGAGAGGATGTGAAATAGGCATGGGTAATTAATTGTGGGTATGTTTGGTACAAAAAGCCACACAAATGTTATAGGTTAACCATAAGAAGAAAAAAAAAATAAGACACAGAAAATGGAGCATATGGGCCCTTTAATAGTGTATGGCGGCTGTGACCTAACGTGGTTTACTACACTTACTATGAAACGCCCCCTACCGCCAGCTGGAGCCGCTCTCCTGGGAGGAAAACCACAAACAACCCTGTTAGTGCGGAGTAGAGGAGTAGAGAGGCGGGGCAGTGTAACTTTTCCCTTTGTAAGAGCACACTTGGGAAAATCAGGAGCGAGGAACTAAGTTAACTGATCGACTACGAAGCCCAGCTAAACTGGAACAGCTTGGTGAACATGCTGAACCCTGCAAATGGGGAGTCGCTACACGTTGTCTCAAACTATGTAGAGGAGTATCTGGAGCTCGTTGAATCCTTACCGCTGGACCTTCAAAGATGTGTTTCACTGATGAGAGAAATAGACGGGAAATATCAAGGTGAGTTCTTGAGTGCTCTTTATGAGAGCAGTGAGAGCAAACAGCAGCCGTAATGCTCAAGAAACACCACTGTAAACACGCTGCTGCCCTCCATGTCAAACTTTCTGCAGTAGCTGGCTAGGTGGCTAACTCGCTTAGCATAGACGGCTAAGTGGTCGTAGCTAGCAGGCGAAATGTGTAACTTATTTTTATTGAAATATATAGTGAACGTTGACCGTTACTTTATCAGTTTCTCTTGTTTTAGAGGGACATGATATTTCTTGCAGAATAAGAAGTTTAGCCTTTAGCTTTTGAGGTTGTTTTAGAAATGCCAACACAAGCTGGTCGCAGGCTAACCCGCTAGCTAACTAGTTTCGTAATATTACTGGAGAGATAAATACCACCACCCTATATAACTGTAATTGTAAATGTTAAATATATACATTAATATAGAAATGTGAGACTAGCTAGCTTAGGAATAGCTAACGTTATATATAGTCTTATTTGGGAATCTAGTTAGCTTAGCTTAGCTTAGCCAGCTCGCGTCGGCTAGTTTTCATAGGGACTTGTTCTGCGGTGTTTCTGTTCTTGAAGTTACTCAAAAACTCCGTTGTTCCTTTAGGTGTAGTCACTACAAAACATACATCTCGGTTTCTGTGGAGTTAGATTCCTCAGGGCACTTCCATGAGCAGGTGATGCTCTGGCATATGTAACTAGGGTGACTGAGGTGATCCATCATTAACGTTACCAACATGTGGGTGTGTAAACCGCTCTGTCCTCTTCTTCTCTGTGTGAGCGAACTCAGGAACCAGATGTTCCCTAGTAAAGGGGTCTAAACAGCCCTCTCTGATAGAACAACCCAAAGGAAAATGTCTTTCTTAAGAGTGTCAGTGATTGTTTTTAGTACAGTGTGGCCTCAACATATTAAACTTCTTTTAACTTTTGGATCCCATGTAGTAAATTGTGGCCATGATACAGCATTTCGTAGCCTTCATATAGTAATTTGTGACCTCCGTATTGTAGTAAATTGTGGTCTCAGTATAATATGTGGCCACCATGTAGTAAATTGTGGCCATGATGTAGCAGTCTGTGATCTTGATGTAGTAATTTGTGGCCTCTATATAATAATCTATGGCTGTCGTATAGTAAATTGTGGCCGTGATGTAGCAGTCTGTGATCTTGATGTAGTAATTTGTGGCCTCTGTATAATAATCTGTGGCTGTCGTATAGTAAATTGTGGCCATGATATAGCATTCTGTGGTCTTGATGTAGTAATTTGTGGCCTCTGTATAATAATCTGTGGCTGTCGTATAGTAAATTGTGGCCATGATATAACAGTCTGTGGTCTTGATGTAGTAATTTGTGGCCTCTATATAATAATCTGTGGCTGTCGTATAGTAAATTGTGGCCATGATATAGCAGTCTGTGATCTTGATGTAGTAATTTGTGGCCTCTATATAATAATCTGTGGCTGTCGTATAGTAAATTGTGGCCATGATATAGCATTCTGTGCTCTTGATGTAGTAATTTGTGGCCTCTATATAATAATCTGTGGTTGTCGTATAGTAAATTGTGGCCGTGATGTAGCAGTCTGTGATCTTGATGTAGTAATTTGTGGCCTCTATATAATAATCTGTGGCTGTCGTATAGTAAATTGTGGCCGTGATGTAGCAGTCTGTGATCTTGATGTAGTAATTTGTGGCCTCTATATAATAATCTGTGGCTGTCGTATAGTAAACTGTGGCCATGATGTAGCATTTCGTGCCCTCAATATAATTTGTGTCCACCGTGTACTAAATTTTGGCCTCAACATAATAATTTGTGGCTGCCGTATATTGAAATGTGGCCATGATGTAGCTCTGTGACAGTCTGGTATGACACCACTGCAGTCTTTGGTGAAAATGACGTGGTGTTAAGGACAGTCGTTGTAATGCGTACATGTAGTCCTACATCGTCCAGCCGTCTGCCAATGGTGCTGGTACTAACAAGATGACTCATGGAGGGCATCACTGCTCGCTTAATGTCTGCAGTGGTGGCTGTTGGGTCAGTCAGGTGCAGCGATAAGGCCCGACCTTACTTATGTCACATGTGCGGTCGAGCATGAAACTTGAATCATTTGCATGTCTCGTCATGTGAAACCTACCAAGTTTCATTGCTGTCGGTTGATTCCTTCTGGATGCAACTGTTTGTGCAGCTCGTAGTTTTGATGTAGCTTTTGATGATGAGAGTATAAAACAATGAGCACTTAAAACTTTATATTTAGTTACTCAGTAACAACATTATGGAAGAATCATTCAAAAACTCACATTCAAGTTCATGGATATTAAATCTCATATTGTCCAGAATCCAAACAGTTTTTTGCCATTATATCATGAAATTACTATGGCATTATTGTTTTTGGTGTAGACATCAATTACAGTTGAGTTTAATAAACATTTTCCAAAGTAAACACATTCAAGACATTAGCAAGTTCCATCAAATCACCAAAAAAGTGAATATTAATTTATTTGTCATTTGGTTTTAGGTTGCTAGCAGTCTTGGTTTCCTGTTCCTGTAACTTATTATGTTGTCAAAATGAGGTAAATATGTTTTTGCTAAATGATTGTCTGTGTATAATTTCTTATGCAGAGGTCCTGAAGGAGCTGAATGATTCTTATGAGAGACACCGCCAAGAATCGGACCCGGTGCTGAGGCGGCGTCTCCTACACTGCATTCAACGCTCTCTGATCCGTGCTCAAGAGCTTGGAGATGAGAAGATCCAAATCGCAGGCCAGATGGTGGAGCTGGTGGAGAACCGCAGTCGGCAGTTTGAGTGGCAGGCGGAGCTTTTCCAGGCCTGCCAGAGCTCACCTGAGAGTGCCGTGTCTGTGGGCAGCACTTCGTCCACTGCCGTTGCAGCAGTAACCGTGACACCGCTGTCCACTCCACTGCTTTCGCTGGGCAAACCAAGCTCAGACAGAAAGCGAGAAGAAACACCAGGCTCTGTGGATAAGGCTGGCGCGAAACGCTCGCGAAGGCAAAAAAGTGGCTCGGAGAACCGGGAAAACACCAACTACAGCCTGGACCATGTCGAAGAAATCGGTGCAGGAACGCCGAAAGAGAAAAAGCCCAGGACGTCGTCGACATCGTTGTCGTCATCGTCGAAAAAGAAAAAGAGGTCGAAAGCCAAGCAGGAGCGAGAGGCGTCGCCAGCTGACCTGCCCATCGATCCAAACGAGCCCACCTACTGCCTGTGTGAGCAAGTCTCTTACGGAGAGATGATATGCTGCGATAATGACAAATGCCCAATCGAATGGTTTCACTTCTCCTGCGTCGGCCTCCACCATAAGCCCAAAGGGAAGTGGTACTGCCCAAAGTGCAGAGGAGAGAACGAGAAGACCATGGACAAAACCCTAGAGAGGTCCAAAAAGGAGAGGGCGTACAGTAGGTAGTCTCCTACCCAAGCCAACCTCACCCAGCCTTTTCACTCGCCTAGTCGATATCATCATGATAGTGCGGCTTAGTCCATTCAACATGGGCCGGTTTCTTTCAGTTCAGTTTTCTCTAAGTATTAACGTTCACACTGTTCACGCGGACTGTTTAATCCAGCTGTATTCAGTTATTCATGAGGAATTCTCCAGTGTTCTTCTGTCTAACCTCCGTCTGCTGCACCTGTTACATGTGACTGATGGTTATTTCTGAGTACTCGTGGGGGGGGAAAGCCTGTTGTTGTCTTTTAAGCACAGTCACAAGCAAAAGTTTGGGCGTCCCTGGTTAAATTTTTGATTTTCTAAGTGAAAACAAGGCTGCATGCTCTACAGAGAACACGCATTTTAAGGCGGAGTTATTTACTATACTCTAAGTTTGTGGCATATATATACTGTTAATGTACATATGTTTCTCAGTATGGTAAATTCGGTATATAATTAGATTAGGCTGAATAACACTGGAATGTTTTTAAGGGTTACACATGGTCTGTAGTGTTGCTGAACGTGACCAGTCTCTGTCTTAAATCGGTCACTTTCCCACAGACTGTCTCCAAGTTCTGTGTTCTGTTCATCTCACTAATCTTACAGCAATAACATATATATATTTGTAGCATACAAATCATTTCCGCCAGTTTTGTATGCCTCCTTTGCATCGTTTTTCAGTGCCTCAATAAAAGCACAGTTTCATGTATTCATGTGTTCTATGTTTTTTTTTTTTTTTTTTTTTCCCAGCTTTGCATGAATACAGATAAACCAAAATGACAACCTGATACGGTGCGTTATCATGTGCTGTTACCCAGAGGGTTGTTCTCAGTGTTTCCATTTCTGGCAGTGAATATGTTGTACTCTCTGACTAACAACCTGCACAGGGGGACAGGAAACTGGTGCACTGTGTTCCAGAGGCGATTTTTTTCCATTGCCGTTCACAATAGCGCTCACTCAATTCAGGGCACATAAGTTGCTTTACTCGTTGAGACCGCGGCTACTTTGAGCTCCTGCAGTTACTCTGAGAAGAGATGCTATGATGAACCGTGCAGTCTGCAGGTGCCCCGCTGTAGAAGTGATGATCTACCCACTTTAAACGATGGGTATTCAAGGGTTCTTTAGAGAAGGAAATGGTTCTGTAGAGTCATTTCATGCTTAAATGGCTCTTTGCGTGGTGAAATAGTTCTTCAGATTGATCGAGAATGTATTGTTTGTGGTTCTATGTAGCATCAACCAAGTTCTTCCATTGTTACAAGTTTGACACTGCTTGATAATGGTTATGTACAGCACCACAAATGGTTCTTCTTTTGTAACAAGCTTGGCAATATTCGGAAATTGTTCTGTATAGCGCCACAAATGACTTGCTGTTATTACAAGCTTGACGTTATTTGATAACGATTCTATACACCAGCAAAAATGGTTGTTCTATTCTTACAAAATTGGCTTTGTTTGATAATGGTTCTGTACAGAACTTCCATACAGAAGTGTGTGTATGTGTGTGTATATGTGTGTGTGTGTGTGTGTGTGTGTGTGTGTGTGTGTGTGTGTATGTGTGTGTATATATATATATAATTTTTTTTTTTTTAATGTGTAGGGTCAGATTCTTCCCTAATTTTTTGCCCTTGTTGACACGAACATGGCTTCTATCAGCCTGCCTACTCTAAGCTTCATCAATAAGTCCCAGTGTTACTTTATTACATGCTCAAAATTGAAAGTCTGAAATGCACAATGGTCCCACTCTGTGTTCTCACTAATGTAGGTACTAGACGAATGGTGTTCTATAGCAATTCAAATTTAGTTTTGTTAAACTCTTGGGTACACTAAATTCATCTTTTAATGTCAGAATCTGAATTTTAGCAGGCTCAAATGTACATTTGCACTTCAACACTTCTTATATCAACTTCAAAAAATAATGGGCTTTGGGTTTTAACCTACTTAACCTGCCTACCTATTTGGATTGATCGGGACAGATGCAGAAATGTCATGTGGTATTAGGGTGAGAGATTGGCTAATGATCAGGTACATGAATGTCAAAGAGGAACTCCCATCAGTTTCTCAACAATTGAGATGTAAAGCCACTCGCATTGGTTTGGTGTGAATACTCCATCCTACAGAACTCGAGTCACAATAATAGGAACCAGACGTCTGAAGAGTTTATTGCCTCTCTAAGCTTCCTCACAGAAAAGTTCTCGTATGAAACTTTATGGTAATTGCTTTTTTTTTTGATCATTTATTGATAAAGTTATGGCTTAAAATGTATTTTAATCACTTGATAAGAGTGTTGTATGCAGGATGTTTTTTTTTGTCCATATTAATGACTTTCACCATTTTCAACAAAACATATAAAAACTGAGAAGACACGTGTAGGTTGTTTGGCTGTACGTTTGTTGGAGACATTGTGACCACTGTGCCACCATGAAATCTTAGTCTGACCAAACCAATCTGACAACTTTGGTTAAATCCCAATACTCAAATTATCAGAAACACTGCTGGAATAAACCTGCAATTCCACTTTGGTTTTTCCTAATCTATGGAAGGGAAAAACGCTGCACTGTAAGTCTTCTGAATATTTTTTTTAATTTTCATTATTTACAAGTGCTGGAAAATGACTGACAACCAGTGCAAAAAAATCTGTACATATATTCAGTTGTGTTTTATATACAAGATTAGTAGGCTCACTGTGGGCACACAGTCAGGCATTCATGCATGTAACAGCATACAACACCAAGGACCGGGGTCAGCAAACAATAGTTCATCCTGAAATATGCTCATGCATGTGACTGAAGGTTTTTCTGTGATAGTACAACAAGTGTTACTTCGGAATTGAGAATGGAGCAAGCGCTCCGTCAGGAATATAAAACGTTCTATCCACAAACTGCACAAGGCTTCACCGATCTGACCCTGTTAACATGTCAGGACCAGAATGAACGTATCCACAGTCTTGCACCTGATGTCCGACCCCAAGATTTTCCCCACAGCAGCACATCCAGAGAAGCAAAGCGTGGATCAAGCCATGTAGTGTATGCCCAACAGAACATTCAAGGTTTGGGTGATGTGATACATATTCATTTACTCCACCGCCCTGCTACTGAGAAGGCCTCCTTAAAAGGAAATAGTTTAAAAAAAGATTCTTGTAGAAGCCATTCAGGGTTTGTAATGTTTGAAACATTCGCAACAGAGTCAAAATTAGTCGTGCATGAGAGAACGTCAAAGCAATCAAACAAATGAAAACATGATCCTGTACGGCAAAGTAAATAAAGTGCATAAAAAAAATTAAAAAGAAACATTGACAATATTCCTCCACTATTGACCACAATAAGAAAAACATTCAGTGCCAGTGTGTGTGTGGTCAACTGTCTCTCCAGCTCTGCTCAACCACAGCAGACACTCGTTTCTCATATTCTCGTTTATTTTCCTGATAGAGCTGAGCTGCCTGGCTGTTGGCAGGGCTGTTGGGATTGGGTTCGTCTAGAAGGGACTGTAAAGAAAGAAAAAAAGACAGTTAACTTTTTAGAGCACGTGTCAAAAACAGAAATGTTTGACTTGCTAGTCTTCTTCATAGTCATTACTGACATTAATTATTATTGATTATTTCAAAGCCAAGGACCTGCAAATTCTAAACCTGTTTAATAATAATAATAATAATAATAATAAGTCTTTGACAATTGATAAATTAATCATTCAAAGATTATTACTAATAATTGATCAAGAGTTATGTATCTAACATCAAGTAGTCCATGCTCAGTCCTCTGTCCTACGAGATGACCACCAGAACAGACTGCAGACTGCTTAACCTTTTACAGACTGACCACCAGAACACTACAGACTGCTTAACTGCACAGACTGACCACCAGAACACTACAGACTGCTTAACTGCACAGACTGACCACCAGAACACTACAGACTGCCTAACTGCACAGACTGACCACCAGAACATTACAGACTGCCTAACTGCACAGACTGACCACCAGAACATTACAGACTGCCTAACTGCACAGACTGACCACCAGAACACTACAGACTGCCTGGTGACCCTGGTGATATCACTTCTGTATCAGTTTACACTGCATGTGAATATTGTGTGTATGATGCATGTATACTTAATAAGGATACTTGAATCTATATTTGGCTGCTGTTTCACAGTTCTGTTATTTGCACCAATACTGAAAACCGTACATATGTTCTGCTCCTATATCTTTCAGTGTTATATAGCATATATTGTAAATGTTCTTAATTTATATACATATGTATATATTTTTCTTCTCTCAAGTCTTTTCTTTCTTATTTAGTACTTAGTACTTATTATACGTATTATAGTATTTTAGTATTTATATTGTAATTGTTTAGTACTTGTAGTCCGGGAGCTAGTGCTGAGAAAGAATTTCATTGTACAGTGCAACTGCTTGTTTCTCTGTGCATATGACAAACGCTTAAATTACCCACAGATTTAGGCAACTACTTCAAAACCTTCATGTGATAAAAGCCAAAGAGAACACAAAGGCTAAATATCAACCTGCTATGTACAGTGCTATTTTTACTTCTAGCTCTGCGTTCAATCATTTTTTTTCCCTCTCTCTCTTTGATTGCGTACCTGAATTGACGTCAGGATCGATGAAACATCATATGTTGGACTCCAACGATTCTGAAGAATATCCAGACAAATGCTGCCATCTGCGTATACTGAGGACAAATGGGGAAAGAAAGAGAGGGATGAGAGAGTTTAATGTAATGCTTATTTATAAATGAGAACAGTAGTGAGACCTCCTTAATGAACAAATGTGATGTTGGTGACCAACCAAGTACTTCAGTATGCCCACCATTTTTACAAGTATATTCATTTAATTTGCTCTCCGAAATGACCCACTAAATCTGCATGTTTTCTGACAACATATGCATGTATCTCCAAGTCCTGAATGTATTTCTTGAAAAGGCAAAACTATTGTAAACAATGTTTCCAGTATCAGGCATTATAGTTGTAAACATCTGTCTGTGAAGTAGCTTTCTGGGACATAAAACACCACTGTGAAGAATTCTAACTAGAGCAAAGCTTCTGGATAGCTTCTTACATGGTTGAATTAAACTGAAGTTTTAAAAATTGATGGTGTTTTCATTTTGAGCACAAGTGTCTATTATTCAGCACCCAAAGCGAGCCTGAAGCTGGAGTTAAACTGTATATGATTCAAGAAAAGAAATATAGTAGATAAAGAGTCAGCTTTACCCAATAAGGAGCATTGGCAGCTGCACTTGTTATTAGTTAGCCTTTAATTTTACCATATATCAGCTAACAAGCTAAGTGGGCTGCTAACATTATGGAAACAAAATTAGGATTCCTGGTGTTTATTTAACACTACATACAGTAGAAAATGTATATGCATGAATCTTTGGATTACATTCAAGGGGACCTCCATCAGCTTTCCAGAGGTTTCTCCACATAATTAAATGGCTGAGATGTAAACAAAGTCATTCAAAGTGGTTTGGTGTGAAATGCTCCGTTCTTGTGAAACTTACTGAGTCAGAATTGTTCACAGTGGTGGTGACGAGAACCAGATGTCTGAACAGTTATACTTCTGCAAGCTCAGCCACAGAATGTTATTACGTTAAACTTTTTTTAATATAGTTTTGTGATAATGTTTTGGCTGAACATTTACTTTAATCCATTTACTACACATCTATTAATGGTGGAAAGCTCCATATATGGTGTTGTACGGCAAAATAAGAGTCAGAATTGTTCAGAGGTGCTGATAGGAAGCAAACATCTTGAAAGCCTTTTAAAGCTCCTTCACAGAAGGTCATTACAAATAATGGTTATGAATAAGCTCCCTGAAGCCTGAGACAGTGTTTTTCAATAGCTTTGTGATAAAGGTTTAGCCTAAAACATCTTGGCCATCCATTTATGTTAATGTACTCTTAGTGGAGGGAAACATGCTGTGTGTTATGAAGCAAAATAGTCCCCAAAGGAAACACTTTTTTTCCACCAAATTTTCCACTATTTTACCATCAACAACAGATGTAAAAACATGTATAGGTTCACTGGTGGCTAGAGATGGTAAATAAACTGGCTATATTTGTGCTGTAGACATTGTGACCTCTGGTTCCCATCAACACCACTGTTAAGAAAGTGCAAGTTTCACTACAATTGACCACTTCACATCAAACCACTCTGAAATATTAATAGTGCAATGATGGAAGTACGCAAACATTTTCAAAAAATCTGTGGAGTTCCCCTTTAAATGGGTCCGTATATGCATAATAACCGAACAAATCTTTTCCATGTTAAACGTAAAAACAAAAACAGACTAATAATAAATTAACATGCCACAACAGTATTCAGTCAAACAGATAAGTAAACTACAAATAGAACACATCCTAGAAGTTACTAACATTGACGCTTCAGTGGAAAAACGACTCTCTTCACCTTTATTTTGAGATCATTTTTAAGGTGTAGGCTTTGTGGGGGGGGGGGGGCTGGTGCCTGGGGCACTCAAAATGCTAGCGCTGACACTGGCTAGACATCCAATAACACTTTCAGGTTAAGACTCAAGTGCAGCTAAAACAAACAGCCTATGCCTTTAACAGTTTCTTAGCTTAAGAACAAACGAGATGGGCCACTCACCATTTGGATGAAACATCTTTGAGACAAATCGCACAGTCGGTGGCTTATTCGGGTATTCTTCTGTAAACTCAACTGTTAGCTTGAATGTACCTAGTGGTGGTTTAAATACGTGAGTTATAAATATGCATATACATATACGTATACTGCCTGGGTGAATATTTTGGCATGTAAACCATCAAAGCAAGAACAGCATACTTACCATCTTCAAAAGGTGTGCCCTCTGGTCTGTTTACAGGGGGAAAACATGTACAGTGAGAAGTGATTACTTCAAGTAGAAAGATTTAGTCATAAGCAGGAACCAAATATTTAGGCCAGTTTTAACTGGGACACATAGGTGTCGCCACCTTACCAGGAGACTTGTTACCTAGATATCATATTACAACACTTCAAATCAACACTGGCTTAACTGCCCATGCTCGTAAGCACAAATTAATGATTTAACTGCCCATTTGAGTCCATTTTATACGTTAGTTGGGCCCTTATAGTCCTTGTAAGGCCCACAGCTTGTGTTCTGCTTACCCGAAAATGACTGCGTTCCAGATCATGATGTTGTTCTCAGATGGGGCACCACTAACCCCGGCTGGGGGATCCTCCTGGAGCCTGATGGTCAGAAATAACATGAACTCATGACACATGGCAGATAACACAAAACCACCATGCAGATAGATCACCGATTCTGTTGAAGAGCTCGAAAAGCCCTGGTTTTAGGACTATGTCTCCTCTTACCTTCTGTTTTGACACCAGACGCCACCAAATATGAAAACATGCCAAGGACCTAAACACCTCGTTGACCCAGACAGCTTACCTTAAGCTACGCTAGCTAGCATTAAGTTTAGCTAACGTTAAGTAGCTATATGCCGCTTCGGCTGCTAAGGTATCGTTAGCTAGACTTTCCTGACCACAAATCATCTAC
Source organism: Semaprochilodus insignis (assembly GCA_034552555.1). Lineage (NCBI taxonomy): Eukaryota > Metazoa > Chordata > Actinopteri > Characiformes > Prochilodontidae > Semaprochilodus > Semaprochilodus insignis. The sequence continues at coordinate 34,239,795 of CM067480.1, forward strand.
AAGATACATAATAATCACATCATGGAGGACATTTATGACCAACAGGAGGACGGAAAAGCTCTCATAGTTAACACCTTGGCACCTATTATCAGACACTTGATCAACATTTTCAGTGACACGAAGCTGGTGTCTCGAATACACCCGTTCCACCTTAAACGGTGCAGTAGTAACACTGTGGCGCCTCTGCTGCACCGTTTAAGGTGGAACGGAAAGATTCGAACAAGCAGATGGCAAATAGGAAGCCAACTTCAGCTAGTCTAATCGTCAACCCGGCTAAAATAAAGTGTTCCGGGTAAAATATTGATTTTTCAGCATTATCTAAACTTAATACACTACATATCAAAAATAGATAACAAATATCTGTGAATTATAACGACCAAATCTCTCAAACATATTAGTATACCTGAACACGACACCGGTTAGCGAACTAGCAATAACCCGGCTAGCTAAGCAGCAGTAGCTAACGTACCCACGAAGAATAAAACAAATATTCACCTTTTAAAATCCCTCATAAGTCGTCTTCTAGCAGGTGTTGACATAGTTAGTTAGCGCACTAAGTTAACAAGCAGGTATTTTCACCGTATTGTATGCCGAAGCCCTCGGTAAACTACGGTAAACTACAGCTACGGTCGGCTAGTGACTACACAAATTTCACCAAGGCATCACAGCCTGTACCATGTCGAACGGAGAGGAGGGGGGCGGTAGTGCTGAACCTGCAGCGATGTTGGACATTTTAAATAATATGTTTTTTTAATTTATGTATTCAGCTACATTTCTGCGTACCTATTATGATATATTTGTGCTATGATAACACAAATGTTGTAAAAAAAAAATACTATTAAAATGTCATCCCCCGGCTGCGCTCTGTTGGTATAGTCTGTAGTGGAGGAGAAGAGATGACGCTCGGTTGCGGTGGTGGCGTGGATCGTGAGGTGGGTAGGAGGCAGTGGAGTGATCTGTAGGTGGAAGATGTCCTTTTTGCCTTGATTTGCGGTCCGTTCAGCCCTCAATTTGAATCGTTTTGTTTTAGTTGAGGACATAAAAATATAATTGGTCGAGCTTTGCAACACATTCTGCCAAATGCACGTGATGTTGGTGCTGGTTTCGGTTTGAATCGGCAGTGTTTAGTATGAAATGCACTTTTTATCAGTTCAACATTTTTTTAGAACTAGTAACACATGCAGTTTCACATGTACCTATCTCTTTCCAACATGTCAGAACTTTTTTTTTATTGCATGTGCTTCATGTGGATTTTCCTAATTCGGGTACCCTGTCACAATTTCTATGACTGTGAATAGCTAAGAAAGTAAAAGATGAGCTTTTCCAAAAGGCATAAGGATGACGCATCTTTAATATTTTAGGCGAAATTACTTTTTCTCTTCCATATTTTACAGTGACAAAGTAATAAAACATAAAAAAGGGCCTGAAGCAAACATCTGGGCACCCTGTACGATCAGTACTTACTGTATTGATGCCCATTTGGCAAATATCACAGCTTGTTATATACCATTTTATAAAAGTCATTTAGTTCTTGTTTGGGGTATTTTTCATCCATTCTTTCTTCCAAAAGCCTTCTAGCTGTGTGAGAGTATATAGTATAGACATATGGTTCATATATATATCCATAGTTGTGTTGGAGCACCTAAACATATCTACAATTAGGTGCTCCAACATATCACATTCAGCTCCAGAAGGGCTGCATATAAATACACACACACACACACACACACACATATATATATATATATATATATACATATATCTATTCTGGAGTGATGTGGTGAAGTATTGACACTGTCGTAAACACCCAAAAGGCCACAGCTGGTTGTGTTTTGTAGGTGGGAATGGAAGGAAAGACACTGTAAAGTCCACGTTGAGTGAGGAAGTCCAGGTGATTTGTTTTATTTAGACAGAGAACAGATTACAGGGCACAGATGAGTAAATCATAATGCACCAGAAGCAAACAGACGCACAGAGCTCCTGATATATGAAGCAAGTCTCTCTGATAAAAGAACCAGACCCCAAATGTACTACAGTTAGAGAGTGAAAGGGAACTTCTCCATGATTTGGTTCGACTCTTTCCAGCAGGGGAAACTGTAATTAATGGTGAATATTTACATACATTATGTAGGACACTCCTGAATAACCTCCTAATTAAAGGCCGGTCACTCTGGCTTATTAAGAACCATGAAAGAGATGCACAGTGCTGAAGAAAGTGTGATCATACTGCTCCTCAACACGGATAGACTTCCGGTGCTCTAGCTGACTGCTGGCGTCCTCAGTCATGTCTCCAAAGCTATTATGGTGGTTGAAGTGGTTGGCGAAGGGCAAAGAGAAGCCTATCCCAGCTTCTGGCTTGAAGGCAGTGTCCCCGGTCTCACTCTCTTGTATTTTCCCAGACGGATGAGGGAAGTTGAAAGTGCTTCCTGGTGTTGGAGAGAAGAAATCAGCCTTAAGGACATTGAATGAATCATGGATTTTGTTCCTGCTGAACATTTTGGGTTTTGTTTTGCACAATAATTTCCAGCGAATCTCTTGTTTGAATTCAGTCGAATGGGTTATCTGTTTCTGTTAGAGGCTTTTAAGGTTCAGGGTAGAAGCATCTTTGTCTACAGATTATGAAACTGCTTTATATAACACCTTCACATTTGAACCCTTTGGCGGTAGCAGGCAAAGTCCCGATTCATGTAGTGATAACTTGTATATTGGCACACTCAGAGGGAAAGTCACACTGCCCTACATTTACCAAACATTAACCTCCTGCACACATTCAAAACAAGTCGGGTCATGACTTCAATAGAACAGGGCTTTCACTGTAGAGGCGAAGATCTGATGTGGCTGATATGGAGAAAACGACAGATGAACGAGAAATGATAAGGCGTTAGTTGGTCTTCTGTTTACTTTCTAGGAAATCCTGCAAACCCAATGTAAGAAAAGCTCTTCCTCAATCCCCCCCCTCCCCCTAAACTGCCCTTCTGCCTGACTGCCACCAGAGGGCCAGTCACAATCCCATAAAAACCTACAACAAATCACTTGCAAGCATACAGCAAGCACACATCTCAGCCACCAGGCCAATAATTCAATGATAAGACATTAACTGGGGATACAAATGCATCAACATTAAGCGCCTTGTTGCACATGCTCATGATCTTTCACTTCAGCCATGATCTCTCCGCTTCCAAGATACCTATCTTGTGTGCCAGGTTCTAGGCTTAAAAAGCCATGTATTACAGTGTAAAGCCAAGAAAAGATTCCATAGATTCTCATAATTGACATACCTTTTATTATGGTATTATGGCAAAGGGAGTGCTTTTTAATAGACATTTCAGCATAACGGTGTCAGCTTTGTTTAAATGACCAAAGTTATAAGAACCAAAAACAATACAAGCTATGCAAAACACCAAATTCAAAAACTTTCCCCAGTCATAGTCACGAGGATACAGCGAGCTTCAAACCAACACAAAGAAACTTCCAGAACTCCCACAGAAAAGTCAGAAAGCTACAAGCACGGACAGATTGCTTGTCAAAATCAAGATACCGGATTAGATAGCACCGGGTAGTTACTATGAAACACATACAAAAGCTGCACAGAGAAGGTTCAAACATACATCTCATACATTCATGTAGAGTACAGATATGCTTTGGCATAAATTCATGGTAAAACAAATAAACAAACAAGAGGAAAATAAACAGTAATAAAGAACAAAAAAAAAAAAAATAAAATTCATGCACGATGCAAACTCCCTTCTCTCCAGACAGTCAACCAGAGTTCGACCAAATCTTAGACAGTGCTGGGTAAACACTACAGTCAGGGCATAGACAAATTCAACATGTACTTAAAGAGAACTTGTGGGCTTCAGTACTGCTATTAAACATGACGCATCAACCCTTACAAACATGTCTCATCACTAAATGCTTAGATTCTCAGGTGGTACAATCAAAGTCACACACTGATTTAGGGAACGTATTGTGCAAAACAAAAATACACTAGTATATGAAGTTGGAATGGTTCAAACAGTGCAAAATAAACTCTCGTCAATCTTATTTTCCATTTTCAGACAAGGAAACAATAAGGCAAAACCTCAAAAAGTATATGCTTCTGTACATGACTGTATCTAAAGCTGTGTATATACCATACAGTTTTAAACATAGGACAAAAAGAGGATGGCATACTGTGAACAAACCCTTTTTTGTGTGTCACCCTTTCAGTTACACACATCAACTCTTTCAAGCTCTCTCGTACACAAGCGCAGCAAAGGCCACTACAGGTAGGCGTAGGAGTTAGTGCAGCGGCATGGAATTTGCATAGAAGCCACTGTGAAGATCTCCAGCTCTTTTGGGGCCGGAGAGGAGGAGCTCTCCATTCTGCAGACCTGCTCCTGCTCTATTAGGCTGGTATTGGCACTGGAGGGCAAAGGAAGCGACCCGTTCAAGGATCCGTTCCCACCTGTGGTGCTCGGAGCGGGCCCAAACTCCATGTGCATGGTCTCCATCAGGTCCTCTCCACCAGAGCCGTTCATCCCGTTCATCATTTGCATTTGAACATCCAGATCTGCAATTACATGCAACAGAATACAACACATAAAAATGGCTGAGAAATGGAGATGTACTGTATATATGCACGAATATACACAATTACAATGCCTACAGATAATGTAAAACTGGCTGTGCTTAAAAGGGACACTCCGGCCATGAGGAATCACTACTTGCTGAAAACATGCTTACTAGCATCCTACAGCAGTGTCACAGTAATGTTTAGACTGAGACTTCCCGGTTTAAAGGATAAAAAGCCCACTTCGTGATGCATCTTGATGGTGGGAGAATCCTCTGGGGTGCAGGGTTTTGGAGGCAGGCCATTTGATGTGTGGTGCGGTAAGCAATTGGAATAGGTTGACACCACAGGGATTTCCATTGTGATTGTGTAATGTATTTGTTAGGGATGCTTCCCCGCCCCCCCCACCCCCAGTAGCAATACCCATACCTGATCCAGAAACATAGGCCGATACAGAATACCAATACCTATACTAACTCTTATCTAATCTAACTGACCTTTAAGTCTTATATTTTACCAGAATTAAATAATTCTGTTCTATATATATGTTCTGTGTAACAAATAAAACATAGTCAGCCTGACTGATACTCAGCCTAGCCTGACAAAAATGGAACTGAATGTTGCTTAATATTCAAATTTCTCATGTAATTTGTCTTATCTGTGCTTCTCGTTCATTCGTGCTTGGTTAAAGCAATGGGCCAGGTTGAGTCATAACGCTGACCGACCAAGGTGCACAGGAGGTGGGGCTAGTGGGCCACTATGCTAGTTAAAGGATAAAGCAAGCCTAAAGGCTAGACTGTCTGGACTGACATTAACTCAGACTGTAAGTGCAGCAGATACGTGATTACAAAAAGAAGCCTGGCTTAGTCATTCAGGTAAACGGCTTACATTAGCATGTTTTTCCCTATGAAGTACTGCCATTACAGATTTAGCCATGACCATTTTTACTGCTGCTCGTCATCCCAGACTGCTGTCTGTCTACTGGCACACATGCATGTAAGTATCAGACATCAGACATTGCGTGGTATCGGTCGTGGTGTCGGTATCCCCCATCACTGTGTTTAGGTGCCAGTACTGGTACTGATATCGACAAGGCATCAGTATCTGTGTAACACTACTAGTTGTATGCAACACCAGTATGCACTGAATTATTGTGATAAAAGAACACTGGTAAAACTACACCATGGAAATGGTCTAAAATTGTGAATTCTGTCGAACTCATAATGCAAGTAAAGGATATAATGTGCTGAACACTGTAAAACACACCAAACTTGGAATTTTAGCTTTTAGGTCGGGAATGCCCCTTTAAATGCAATTAACCTACAGCTTCCCTGGAATTCTATGAGGATGTCTTATTCAAATATCTTGCATCTTTAGATATACCACTCATTAACCAGTGTGTCATAATTCAAATGTCTCAACCTACCGCTGGTTCTGGCTTTTTTAAAGTGACTGGGCTCAATGCATTCAAGGGACCTCTTTCTACTGGGTGCCCCATTAAGGAAGCTCCGCCCCTGGCTTAATTGGTGGCCCCCGTTGAGCGCCCCCGTTGAGTTATTGGTGGAAAAGCCGTTAAGCTGGCTGAGCTGCTGGTTCTGCGCGTTGGATAACAGTTGGGCGCACTCTTGGAAGCCCTGGGCATGGGCTAGGTCAGCTGCGGTCAGTCCGTTAGCGTTCCTCAAGCTGCGCAACGATAAAATAAGAATGTTAGCGCTCGTGGTCTACTGTAAAAGTGACCCACCCACACACACACACACACACACACACACACACACACACACACACACACACACACACACACACACACACA
>CM067480.1:34251122-34265556 GCA_034552555.1 Semaprochilodus insignis
CCCAGCTTCACAATGTTAAATGTTAAGATTTCGAAGTACTGCTGTCTGACGCATAGCAACCCACTGCCCACCTTAAAGAGTCAAAAGGCTCTTAGGCCAGACTGGTAATTGGTAAAGCAGCAGCTCACAAAAACATTTAGAGAATAAAAGACAATTAATGAATAATAATTGACATTACCCAGATTTATAACATGTTTGCTTAGCATTCAGCTGAAGACCAAGAAATGTGCACTTCAAAATAGATTTAAACTGTTGGTTTAACTGCTAGTAACAGGTTTCATACAGAAGACCAATTTACTATTTACAACGGCTTTATAATTATTAATTTAGAAAACCTGATTATAATACTTCTGGTATGTGAGGAGTTCTAAATATACACGTTTAAGTTCCGTAAGTACATTTAAGTTTAATATTCTGTTATGTCAGAGGTTACTATAACGTGATTAATGACTATTTGATTAGAATACATTAGAATAAGCAAATTCTTTTAAAGGCCCAGTAAAAAAACTGTTTAAACAGACTAAAAACTGAACTAAAAAACATTTTGTTTTTCTATTAAAATATATGCACATTTTAATAACCATTTGGCCCTCACGAAACTGATCACGAACCTGATCACAATAACACTATTTTTATTATTACAAAACAGATTTTGGTCGCTATGCTACAGTTTTCTATCACTGCTACTTTATGATGTCTTAATTTACTCTAGTCTGTATATTTAAAAAAGAGCCCTTGTTTCCTCCAGCTCCAACCCTGGCCTACTCCCTCAATAAGTGCTTCTGAAATAGTACACCTAGCAAGGGAAAACATACTTACAACATTCTTCAATTCTGCCTTAACCTGCTGTAACACTACTAGTGCTAATAAGACCTTGAAAAATATACAGTCATACAACAATAACAAACACAAATCTCAACAGATCCTATTTGAGAGACTAAAACATGCACATTTCATCACTGCCTCAAAAGCATCTGTAAAAAATTATAATAATAAAACAGCATTTGTTAACATTCTGGCAGTAATAATCATAACACATACTTACAATGTCAGTGAGTCTGAATGCCATATGCTGGACAAGTGGCTACTCTCACATAAGATACAAAAACACATGGAAATCTATAGAATTTAATGAAAAACAGCAAAATGTAAAAAAAGTTAAAGTGCAAAATCTCAGTCTAATTCAAATTAATTCAAGGGTCTTTATAAAATAGAAATAATTTCAATTTCCCAATGAGCTGCACTGTATATTGTATTCATGCTAAAAACCCTTCATTCTAAAATGTTGCAGACTTAAAAGGTAAATTTGTGTCAACTTTGCATCAGATCCTTAAACCTTCCCTCGTTAAATCAAAATCCTAAGTTCCGGTTTTACCTACATAACATAATAAGTACTACTACAATAATAACCCTACTATAATCTTATAGTAACTTTTCATAAATACTTAATGTCAGATCAGAATCATCCCCAACTATGAAAGTCCCAGGAACCTGAAAGCAGAACTCGGGAGCTGTGGATTCTGTTGTCCAAGAATGGAAATCAGATAACAGATGGCATTCAGAGTCACTGGAGAGTTATTTTATTGTAGTTGAGAGAACTTTGAACACAGAAGATGATCTAGATCTACTGCCTCATACCTGCTATTCCACAAAAGACATTGAAACTTCATTCAACTTCAAAGTATTACAAAAGTGACACTATACTCACCCACAGTGCCATGAAAACATTTTTTACAACTTTTACAAATAATTTATTTTCAGTTTTTTCATTGTGTTGCGATTGTAAGCAAAGTAAGCTTTGTGCATGTGATTTTGATGTAATTGCAAAATGTTATTCGTTTTTAAATAAGAATTTCATTTCATTTCATTTCATTTTTAAATGAGTTTTTAGGGTGTTTATTAAACTTAGATAATTGGATAAGAAGTCTTGATTCCTAACTGCTAAAACTAAGAGTGTAAACAGATGGAGTTGAATAGTTTGAATGTTTCAAATCAATAAAGAACATGTAAAATAAAATAATACTAACAGATGTAATAAATAACAAAAATAAAAATTATTACTCCCACAATACATGTGACCAGTTTTAAACTCCATCATTAAACTGGGTGTGAGAAAATATGGTTTTCCAATCAGATGAAAAGGTGAAGTGTGCATAAAGCCAAACTGCAAACAATTAAAATGTAGGCGATTTGATCAAATTTCAATTTAGTGTTAAATATGTGCAAATACAGATGGAAGGCACTGTGGGTTATTGTTTCAGAGTCTTTAATAATAGACAATATAAATTGTATCATTTATTTGGTGTGTTGAGTTTAATACGGCTTGTGCTTATCTTTTAGCCATTTTGCACCATTTTGCATTTAATCTATGATTTATTTTGAAAATATTCTAACGTAAACACGTCACCAGATACTATCCAGTCTAACAATGGACTGAAAATACCAGATTCTAAACGTAATTGCACTCGCAATGTGAAATTTAGCATAAGGTTTAAAACTATCCACAAGCTAAAAAGCCAAAATGTTATTAAGTCAGTTAGCATAAAAATGTGCTTTCCTGAAACAGCAGGTACCACCCAATTAGCATCTAATAGCATCACTAGATTAGTTCCATTACAGTAACCAGTTTTCCCATTGTGGAGAGATGACTGCATAATTTTTAGAATGAGCAACAAGGACACTATTCTGGTTATCCAAGTGAACTTTAAGGGCCAGTTTCCAAGACCCAGATTAAGCCTAAATCTAGACTAAACTGTTTCTGTTGGTAATTCACCACTGCTGCTGCAATTTAGTCCAGTACTAGGCTTTAACCTTGTTGAGGACACCTGCCCTAAAAGTTGTAACTAAGCACTTAGCTATGCGAATCTTTCAGGTCCCACAAGTTAGAAGGGTGGTGCACCTGAGCTTCACTCAACATGCAGATCCGTGAACAAAGAACAAGCAGAGCTGTAACGTTTTAGTATCAAATGTCATCATATGGGTGTCTTGTTGCAACATGCTTAAGATATTAATAGCAGTAGTGGATATTAATTATCCATCAGGTTCTGCAGGAAGCTCTCTCTGGTATGTATTCATTAAGACGACACATGACCTGCTTTGCTGGAAATCTAATTACTTGAACTTGCCTGAACTCAGCCCAAAAACTACCCGCTCTAAAGACCAGGCAATTTGCAGAGAATGTCATATTTAAAAGGGGGGGGGCTCAAATTAATTTAATTAGTAATATGCCAGGTCGTTATCAGTGAGCTACACCTGTCAATTCTCAATGAAGATCACTGCTCATGTATATCTTCATGTATTAATTTAACAGACCTTTTAAATATTCAACCTGTTTGTGATTTTAACGTTGTAGACATTAAAAAAAAGCAGATCATCACGTGCACCAATGCAAATAACAAATTGCAAATAGTAATTTGTACAATACGCATGAAAATATGCAAGCTAATAGCTTGCAGAGAGATAGCTACTCAGAGAGAGCTTAACTGCTAATAAACTCTGCACTGTTAATAAACCACTCATGTTTCACCCATCTCTCCACAAAGGGAAAATAAGAAACCTATAACAGTCTGTATCAGCAATGAAGGAGCTATGCTTTGAAACAATGAGGAAATGTGCATTCGGCTTTGCAGCCGGGGTCATAAAAACACACTTACCAAAAACTCAAAGAGAAAGAAAACAAAAAGGACATTACCTCAGCACCTGATGACATATTGCAACACACAATGTAAAGAATCTTTCCAATTCAGAGATCACATGACACATTTAGCAGTAGTCACATTAGGACATTCATTCTTTCACATCTGGACAAATATTCAGGCAGGACTCCCATCAAAAATAGATTGAAAAGGTGACCAGTGAATGAACTGTTGGCTTGGGCAGCTTATGTTCCCAAACGTATTTTAGGAGTCTAATAAAAGACATTTTTGAATATTTAATCAAATGCTTTTTGATAGATAGATAGATAGATAGATACTTTATTGATCCCGAAGGAAATTTAGCAAAATGATGACTTCTATTAAGCCCAAAGTGTTGGAATTTAATGGTTTTATTAAAAACTTTTTTTTTAGTAGAACAGAACAGAATTTAGTAACAGGAGAAAACTAAGGAGAAGCTTTCCTTTAGGACATACTGTTATTAATCCAGTTCTACAGCTTATGTGCACTCATTTGAATGTTCCCAAGCAGCCCCAGAGATGGAGCTTTGTTTTGTTTACCATTACATAACTAGAGGAATGTTTTGCCTCTGCAAGAACTGACTTCTTGTTAGGACGTTGAAATGTTGCCATTTCAGATTCAATGTTGTTAAGGTGTATAAAAAACTGCTTTCAAGAAACTTTGCCAAACGCATTAGTGTCACTCTTAAAGTCAGGTGCAGTATGAACAGGTGTCCTGCGGCTTTGAAACCCCTGCTTTCCACCATTTACTCGTTTATTTGTTTATTCCAAAAATAAATACAGGCGAGTACACACCAGCATGCTAGGAGTCTGGAGCTGAAGGACATTTATTCGGACTGCACCTGGTATTAAGATGGATATGGTCACCTTAAATAAAGCTTTAGACAGACATAAACAACACATACTTTATGTACGGCGCCTGTTCAGTTATCACCAGCAGGGTTTATAACACGACTAACTCTGCACGAACTTCGGTCAGTTGAAAGGCGCATTAACGTTTGTCAGTTCACGTTACAGAACTTATCCAGCTGGTCACACTGGGACTTTTCATCTTCAGGTGTTTATTGATGCAGGTTGTGGTGTTGTGTCAGCCTAATGCTCGCTTACTAGACTACACTGAATATTAGCGTCAAGTGTCAAGAAAAGTCTTGACTTTGCTCATGTTCAGTTGGACGTACATTAGTGAGTCAAAAGGTTGGAATTAATTGTCACTTTATAAAGTTGTAACTAACAGTAGACTGAAATATTATAAGCCAGACACCAGAAGGTAAACCCAAAAGCTATAAAATTATTAATAATTAGCAGCAATAATTTTTATAATCATTTCTTGACAAGTTTTATGCCTAAGATCTGATCACCACTTTTCAGATGCAAGGCAATCTGGATATTCTCCATGTGGTACAGGTTACACAGTCATTAAAGACTCTACTACAGCTCTGTCCATCATTCTGAACACGTCTAAATTTGTTTTGTTATCTGGTGTCGCTCAGAGGACGATGGCTTCCTCTTCTTGGTTCCTGGATCCCGTTGAGGTTTCTCCCTCTTGCTCTTAGGGAGTTTATTCTTGCCACAGTCACCCTCGTCTTGCTCGCTGGGGACTCAGAACTGGATTTAGTGTAAAGCTGCTCTTGTAAAAGGCACTTTTATTTTTTTCCACAGCTTCCTATAAATCAGTTTAGTGTAGAATCATTTCAGGAATTCATCAGCACCTTTTATTTAATATTATTTATTTTTTAGAACAGAAAAACAGTCATCTCTAACTTCTGAACAGTGATTCTATCTCGTGGCCTAGGACTAAATATCAAATGTTATGCTAGGCAGCAGGCACTGCAGTTCAGTGCGTGCAGAAGAACATGCACATGTAGAACATTTCTGAAAAATAATTTAATAGTCTATATAAAATGATATTATGCAATAATTAGTATGCACAATTAACATAAAGGGAAAACGGCTAAGTCATCAATGAGAAAGTAATCGATTAACTCTAAATCCTGTGAACAATACAGGAACCACATTACTGTGCTACAGAAATGGCAGAGCCTTTAAACCAGGGGTGCACAACTCCGGTCCTGGAGGTCCAGCTGGTGTCCAGCACAGTTTGGTAATTTCCTGATTACACTCATCTCTTAATTGCCAGCTTTAGTAGGTGTTCCTGGTCAGACGGCCTCAATCAATACACCACAATGACTACCACTTAAGGCAAGTCTGACATATGGCAGTCATTATCAGTCCTGATCACTTCGGGATGCTTTTTTTACCAGGCATTTGGAAATACTGGATTTCGTACAGGACTGCGGGTGGGAGCGGGATTAAATCTGTACATCTGGGGCGGAATAAAAATATAAATCTGTCCTGCACAGACCTCTGCTGTATTGTTTAAGGCCAAAACCTTTTAAAAGCAATAAAATGCTTTACAGGTCTTTCCTGTAAAACACTAATTAAACCTGGTAATTGCCTGTTTGCAGAATTCCGACTAACACCCATTTCAATCAAAATTCAGTTACATTAGTCAAACGTAATAGACTAAGAAATGGTGGAAACACGTTCCTGATGAATGAATGAACTGGAGGACGCTTTGTATTCCTTTCATTCCTGAAGCTGAAGGGGAAAACCAAACTCACAGCTTAGAACTACTAACAGGTAGAATTATACCAGCACTTGGGGAAGCTTCATCTGGGTTACTGTATTTGCCGTATTACTGTATTTGATGTGAGATTATAAATGTTCAGATTAGTTCTGATGTAATGATTAGTTTGCGCCTCTTAATTCATCTGTTAAGACTCAGCTTCACAATTCGGTACAAGACAAGTGCCCCTCAGCATCTACTGTTGATCTGTTGATCTCCAGCATTAGCTCATTCAGACAGAAGCTTTATCACCAAAACCTCCTTAGTAGACATGAAGACCTGCCACTTCAGCTCCAATGGACTAACCAATTTCACTGGTTTGAGTAATGTAAACAGGTTTCCACAAGGAGTTTTTGTTTGCTTTGAACTGGCATATATGCATAATTTTTCAGGTCTCAAATGTGAACGTCTGCGTGGAACATCTTCTAAAGCCAGTTTATTTTAGAATAAAAAATGTTTAAAAATGTGGACACATCAATGATAGCCAAGAGAGGTGGGAATTCTGCAAACAGTTAAGTAACAGATGAGTTGAATTAGGTATAACAGGGGAATCATCAAACTGCTGGACCTTCGACCCTCCATGGCCAAACGCAATGGCAGCTTTATGCTTTATAGATGGACCTGGGTTCACACTGGGTCCATGCAGTTGGTTGACAGGCCCTGGCTAAAGGCTAATGCCTAATGTATGCCTCTCGCTTATCTAACTTGGATAACTCAAAGGGGATTTTTGCTGGGAGTCCTTCCTGAATAAAAAGTGCCAGTGCAGTATTTTCAGGGATGCTGAGGATAGAGAGATACAGTTAAAAGAGGTGAGCAGCTATGAGTTTGGACTTACTCAGCTTTCGCCCCCTGGAACAGGAGAGTGTTAATGCACTCAATGCTACCAGCACGGGCTGCCTTGTGGATGGGGGTTTCTCCAACATAATCCTGGAGAAAAGAGAGAAATGGAAGGAGGGGGGGATGAGAGGGAGAGACAAATGAAAGAAGTGAGTGAAAGCAGACGGAAAGGAGAGAGAGAAGGAAAAAAAAGATGGTGAGCACTGACCTCTGACATTTAACCTATGTTAACAGCCTAAATGTGGTCAACCAGCTGTGCTTTAACAGCACCTGCCTACATTCCAGGGGTCTTCTGGTCCTGGAGGACCACAGTTCAGCACAGGTTGATAGTTTCTTCACTGTAACACACCAACTAAACCTGTAACACACCAACTAAACCTGCCAATTAACTGAGGAGTACCATCAGGTGTATTAAAGCGAGACAATCATCAAACGGTGCTGGACCAGGACCAAAAAGATAACCGCTGCTCTGTTTGCCAAACAGCTGTACTTATACACATGCAACCAGTAACTAGTAGGAATGTGTCGACCCGAGTGCTTTATCGTTTAGGACTGGCAGCCTTGATACAAATACTGCATATTTTAAACTTTGTGCACACTGGTAAATTCTTTAAATTATGTTTTGTTGTGAGTAATTTTCATTTATTTAAGGTTGAAGCTCAAATACAACACTTTAGGCTTGTACTTTGACAAAGAAAGTTTAACAGAAAAATGTGGGATGCACCTCTGCACTTCCCCACCTGGGCGACGACCCTACACTATACCAATAAGAGTCCTTGGGCAAGACTCCTAACACTACCTTTGCCTAGCTGTGTAAATGTAATACATAAGCCACTCTGGATAAGAGCGATGGCCAAATGTTGTGGACGTACTATGGGTGCTATCAGGTAGCCTGAGCTTGAAAATTTGTCCGTGCAGTATTTTCAGGGAGCTGTCAGACGTTTGACAGCCCTAGTACAAGCAGTAGTTGGTACAGTGTAGTGGGATACACCTCGGCTCCTCATGCTGTATACTGAGGTACGGTAAGTCACCTTCGCAACAGTGGAGCATAGTTACTAAAAACACACACACAGAGAGAGAGAGAGAGAGAGAGAGAGAGAGAGAGAGAGGGAGAGCGAGAGAGCGAGAGAGAGCGAGCGCGAGAGAGAGACAGAGAGAGAGGGAGAGGGAGGGAGAGCGAGAGCTCCCGAACATCACTGAAGCCCTCCAGTCTCGACTGTGACTCATGGGAGGAGAATGTAGGTCAACCCAGAGTCGAGCATCACTTCTCTCTCTCCAAATAGAGAAAGACAGAACAGCCAGAGCACAGAAATCGGCCTCAGGATGAGCAAGCCGGTTCTGTACATAATCATAATCAACTATGTAAGAGAAGCAAAGGGGGCAAAAAGAAGGAGAAAGGAAGCGAGTGAGAGTATACTAGGGGGGGAAAAAAAAGCACAGCTCCAGCAGTTGCATAATGCTGACCCACTAATCTGATTTCTCTCCACAGCACTGCCAAGGCATCAAAGGGCAAATCCGGGGAGGAGTGTCTAAGAAACTGGAGTCAGAAATATGTCTGCGATAAGTAATCCCACATATATTTATTTATTTATCTACGCACAGAGAAAATAACCGGGAGGCTCCGGCTGATGAAGAAATGTGGACATGATTGGACATATCCTCAAATCCTCACAGTGAACTCAGCTGGCAGATCAGACAGGCTTACTTAACTCCGCCTTTAATCCACTGTGTGCGGACTCCGGGAGCAGGGGCTTCACCTTTATAACAGGATTGGTTCAATCCGATAAAACCTCCCCGGCATTTTCAGTTGGGCAAGGCCTACTTTAGTGATCTGACAAGAATAGAATGTTCTAAAGAACAGTAAATCTATGAAAACCAGGATGGATTTCAATTTTAGTGATTTTGCTATTTATATAAACTAATATAAAAGGTATACACCAATTAGGTAATAATTTAAAATAATTCAACATAATTCAATAACATAATTCAACACGATGTATAAAAAAAACAAACAATAAACTTTCATGGTTGTCAAACCTAAAACAGTATTTGAATCTATTTGCTGATACTGATCTCATACCAGTATCATAGTGCATCCCCAATCTATATGCCCCTCAATGTGCATATGATTCACATTGACTTTAGTGGTATAACGATGCATAGTGAAATCATGATATCATAATGCAAAGAGAGGATATGCATCACAGACGTGTGACGGTGCATCATAGAGTACGGACATTCTATTAATTAAGCCATCTATTGTAACTGCTTTGGTTGAACACCAAAGTTCTCAAGCTATCATTACCATTAAACACCCCCCTCCAGCACTCTTCCTGCCTCCGAGCTCCAATGTCGTGAGAAAGAAACAACATGAAAATAAAGATTCCTTCCATCAAACGTGCAGACAGAAAACTTATTGCCATTAAGAAAATCAACAAAACATAATTGGACCAGGATCGGCCCAAACCTTTGCATAGCAGGAACTGTGTACTGAACTAGAGGACACATAACCATGAGGTAGTTAAGTACAGCGTTGCAATGTGTGATGAGGTTTATCAAGAAGATCTGGCAGGTCACATCCCCAACGATACTTCGTACTTTTGGGCACTATCAGTACATCACTAGTATGTATTAGGCTATTTTGAATAGTGTTAATGTCATCCAGACAGACGGCAATGCATTAAATTAAGTATAGAGTGCGACACGGCATCTTTTGCTTCGTTTTACCACCAAAGATCATAAACAGAAAAGGTGGTGGAGGTGGTGTGATGTCGCAAAATGAGAAGAGCCCACAGAGGCTATAACTGTTCGGTCAATAAACCAAATCTCGTGTAGATAATCCCAATACAGAAACAAACACGGGCCTAACTGTTCCCATGCTATAACCATCCAGAACAGGAGAAAGTCAACAACATGCTATGAGGTCTGACTCAGCATGTTCAACTACTATAGCCAGCTTCTGAGCAGCACGTCTCCCTCAGCGATCAAGCTTTTCAGATTAATCAGAGCTAATTTAATGCAGAACAGCTGTTGCTATATCAGTGTGTTCCTTCTGAGAAGCTTTAGAAGCATGGATCCAAGTTTAAGGGCAACCCACCTGTCTGTTGATGTCAGCCCCAGCCTGCAGCAGCCAGAGCAGACACTGTGGGTGGCCACCGAAGGCAGCAATGTGAGCCGGCGTCTGAGCAAATCGAGAGGTCGCAGAGTTCACCCCGCAACCCACCTGTACCAGCTGCATGACGCACTCCAGCTGTGTGAAGTCAAGAGAGGACGGAGGGAATATTAAATCAAACAAACAGGAAGTGCAAGAACTGCAACACAAGAAACAGATGAAAAACAGCACAGGCTAAAAGCAGTGTTTAATGTGTGTGTGTGAGTTTTTTACTTTCAATTCTAGAGGCAGAATTTAATCTGATTTTTGATATTTTTTAAGGTTTTAAAATATTACTAGAGGTGGGCAAAATGGCAATACCATGATGTCTAAAAAACATTTTCACAATATATAATTCATATCACAATACTGACACAACGACCTAAAGCACTAGCATGGCCATATTTAGAGACTGCTAGCTAAAAACTTTTATCCAGTGTTTCACATACTGCCTTGTGCTAAATCCAAATGAACCAGACTATTTATGTTCTCTCTGTAATCAAACAGGCAGCAAGTCAGTGTTCTTTAATACAGACACTTTCTGCAGTATGCACAGAGAAGCACAGTGTTTATTAGACGACAACAACAACAACAACAACAACAACAACAACAACAACAGTAGTAACAATAGTTATATATCCCCCGTCTCTATATATACACACACCACACAGATAAACAAAGAGCTCTTTCTGGCCCTGCTGCATCAGCACTCTGACAACCTCTCAAACTCCTAAATACTACAACATTAAGAGTTTAGTTGACTTCAAGCCAAGAATCCTTATCCTCAGAGACTGGGTGTGTGCATATCATCAGCCCCACCCCCTGTCCCACCCACTTTACTCTAAGGGTACCTACACACTAGACAACTCGTACACATGCAGATCTCGTCCACCTAGAAGGCGTGTCCCCAGCCGGAGCAAGAGCAGAGTATCTACAGTTCAAGGTGCAGCAGGAAACTATGCATTAAGACCATAAACAAAGAAATGGCTGATGGTCACGTACAGAGCCTAGCAGAGAACTACTACGAATGCAAAGCAGTTATACAATGCAGGAACAGCTGATAAGCTTGTCCTCAATTTTGGATTTGCCTCCGTCTCCTGCCCCTGCCCGCCCATCCAGGTCTCGGTTGGTTAATGTGCACCAACCTGCACGTCAGAATCCATTAGAGCAAAAGTTGAAATTATCTGAACCTTCCCTTTTTCTGCATACAGGCACATTTCTAGCTGGACAGCGCTAACGTAGCATCCCAACTGAAATATACTTGGGGGGGGATGTTGCATTTCTGACTCTGTATCAGCATCTAATGTGTTTGCATCCTAATAGATCAATCAGGTGCCCAGACCATCCATAGTATCTAACCCTGCACTGGGAGTCTAATACCCTGCAGCGTTTACTCTGGTATACCTGTCTCAGGTGTTCTCGGACATCTAAACATTAGCACTAGAAAAAAACTATTCTATATGCAGACGAGAGTATCTCCACATGACCTAGCAGTAACTTAAAAAGTGTTGAGTAAAACAGTTATTAAATATTAAAATAGCACTTTTTATAACATATAGGACACAGAGTGAAGAAAATCAAATGATAACTGACACTTTAAAACAGATTTATATTCTATTTCCTGTTACTCCCCTGAAACTGTGCCCATGCAGCACCACTCCCATGCTTTAACTGACGGAAAGAGACACACACACACACACACACACACACACACACACACACCACCTCCACCCCTGTGTGTTTGTCTAAAGAGCAGCCACAGCTATCACTTCCTTATCAAACATGAAACCATCTTAACTTAGAGACTGGCAGACTCCTAAACTGAATGAAGCAACTCTGTGAGTCTGTGTGTGCATATATATGTGTGTGTGTGAGAGTCTGTGTGTGTGCGTGTGTGTGTGTGTCTAATACAGTAAAAGTGCTATTGTTTGTCATCTTTTCACCCAACTCATCTCCTCTGCAGGTTACTATATGGACGGTGAATGAAAATCTCCAACATGGCTAACACCATTTAAAGCACAAGTGTGACTGCAGGTTCATGCTGTGGTCCACAACTCCGGTCAGTAGACACCTGACAGTAGACGACGCATAAAGCTGAATGAATGCCACCAGGAAATGCATTCATTATGTTTATGGCAAATTACACTGTGCAAAACACGCTGAAATCACTTTCTTTCCCTAAAAGGAATGTTCTCGAAGGAACTACACTCTTAAAAATAAGATACAGAGAATCATAAACGCTCCAAAAAGACACTTCATGCTTCTACTGCTCCTTGCATGGAGAGATGGCTCTTTGCCCTGATGGAGAATGTGCTGTATTGTTTATACTTTGGTTATTTGGATCCCCATTAGCTGCCACTACAGTTCCTGGAGTCACACACACACACACACACACACACACACACACACACACACACCCCAAAACAAAATATAATCACTGCTGTCTAAACCTCACATCTCCAAAATGACAACCTCACAGCAGAAAGAAAAATAAACATATTTAAATTTGAATGCAAGTCAAAGGAACCAGACTTTGTTTTTCCTGTCCAAGTAATTTGGGGTCATTCTTCTGGTCCATTCATCATTAAGTTTACACAGTACATAAATAGCAACCATCTGTTTCAACTTGCGCCAGAAACTGAAAAACAATAATAACTGAGGTTCTGTTCCGACAGCAATGATATATAACAAGACATAACAAACAAAAATCTCATAAAGAATAAAAAGCGTATTAAAAAAATAATCAAAATAAAAGACTAAACATCAACTCAAATGGGACTCCACTGTGGTTCTATACGGTTCTATATAGAACCTTTTGGAAATTAATTTCCAAAATAGAAATGTATACAACACAATCTCTGTCAATCTGAAGAACCATTTAAGCATGTCATGTTATTTAGAAATATAGAACTGCTGTCTTTACTAAAGAACCATCTTTGAGTGGCGCATTTTTGGAAATCAGATGTGTGAGGGAGGTGTGTGAGGGAGTCTTGTTTATGGAACCTCCACTTAAGGTAAATGTTCCATACAAGTTTGACTGGACCTACTACACTTTTCCATTTTTACCATCCATTTAGTCTGTTACGTAGCTTACTGTGCATGTAAACAGTCTGTCTCTGAAGATGACATCATCTCGTAACACAATCCTTATTGCCCGCCTACCGCCGAGCTTCACCCAGCTTACAAACACCACTGGAGGCCGGGCACAGGCGGAACAGCTTTGGCAACTGACCAATCAGAACAGAGTGAGCGAGCAAGCTGAGCAATCAGAGCACACCAGGCTCTTCATCAGGCGTGGCTTAAAGACACAGGAGCTCTAACAGAGTGTTTCAGACAGAGGGTGAGCACAGATGCCCAGCATCATGAGTCTGTTTTGGGAAAACTGAAGCATGCAAATCTATTCTAGTTAATCAGGCCCACAAATAAAACCATGAGCACTGGAAATGAGGATCGCCAAGAACCGGTGAAGAACCTTCGACAGAAGGCCCTGCACAAGGAAATGCATGGAAGACAATTATGTTTATGTCTCCAGGGAATGACTTTATGACCATAGCTTTGTCTTGTTCACTGAGAGGAAGCTGTGTAAAACGAAAGGAAAAGCTCAGCATGCCTCTGTAACATGTGCCTCACTCGCCTTTCTAGCATCATTTGCTTATGATTCTATTATTAGGCAGACAGCAGGGTAATGTCAGAGCAGGCAGGCCACTGTTTCCACCCAGGCTTCTTGTATCTGACACAGTTCAGCTGGTTATTACTGTTGTTCGAATTCTCCCCGTCCACCTTAAATGCTGCACCATTTAAGGTGGAACGGGAGAATTCGAACAGCAGGCCAGCTTCAGCCTAACACTAGCCCAGTTTAACAGGGGCATCATGAGCAGCTCGCGTACAGAGGTTAACTCAACAGTACCGTGCCGAAGTGTGCAGCCCAGTGTAAGGGTGTCCATCCGTAGAAGGAGTCCTCCGCGCTCAGCTCGGCCGGGTTGGTCTGCTGGAGCATTGTGCAGAGCGCGCCCACGTCTCCGTCCCTGCAAGCCCTGTGGACGGGGAAGCGTACACTCAGCACCTCCTCACTGGAAAAACCGCACGCCGGTCTCGCAGACATGAGGACACGCGGTTCAAGAGGGGGGAAAAACAGGACCGGGATGAA
>CM067480.1:34270242-34287506 GCA_034552555.1 Semaprochilodus insignis
TCTTACCTGTAAGGTGACAGCGCTACCCACTGCACCACCCCCAACAACAAAAGTTCACATTACTGTTATTTTCAACATAAAAACATAAACAACAGTTAAAAAAAGCTAATTCACAGTTCATAATTCAAAACTATAATTATACTATAATTATACCTAAGGCCTAGGGCCTTACCTGGTGGCAAGTGGCACTTCTATATACATCTTAGAACTGTGGACGCTCGAAGAACCCTCTGCATGCTTAAATGGTTCTTTGCATGGTGAGAATTGCTCATTAGATTGATAGTGTAAAATGCTGTATATGGTTCTATATGGAGAGGGTTCTTTATAACACCAAACAGGGTTCTGTTATAGATACGAATAGGTCAAATTTCTAACAACAGAAGAATCATTATGGTGCTATATAGAAGCATATACAACACATTCTCCATTCATCTATTCCATTTCACCGTGCCAATATCCATGCAGAGGGTTCTTTGAGTGTTCATGGTTCTATGCAGAACCATTGTGTTTGCTAAAGAAGCCCTGAGGAACCATCTTTGTCTTGCATGGGTGTAATGACCAGCAGTGTTCTCTAAGTGGCCTGCTCTGGGAGATTGAACGTCAACCAATGATAAAGCAGAACCGTGGACCTGACTAGCCAATCGCATAGCAAGAGGGGCGGAGCCTGTAACAAAACGGGTGGGAAAAGAAATAAAGCAGGTGAGCGATCGACTGACGTCACGGACCGGGTGGTGGTGTGGCTCCTGTGTAGCTGCAAGAGCGAAACAGCTCCATTACCCTCGCTCTGGCTGATGACTTCAGGCTGCTGGTAGCTGACCGTCCCTGATGTCTCGCTCCAGGCTGGCAATGAATAAAGCTCGATCGGCTGCTGAATGATGGGTGGAGGAGCAGGAGGAGGAACGTGCTGCTGCTGCTGCTTCTGCTTGGAATGATCTCGTTTTTGTTGGAGGAGAGACCGTGAGGCAGCAAAGTTTGACAGAATAAAGATCTGGGTAAGTTTGAGAGATGTCTGTATGTTAACTGTTGTGAGGCTTCAGCGTAGGTTTCTCAGTGGTCACCATCTCAGTGGTCACCATCTCAGTGGTCACCATGTACTCCTAGTTTGAGGGTAGGTGGTGCCCTTTTCTTGGGCTTATTCCTGTCTTAAAGGCACGTTGGGCTCAAAAGATCCTTCAGACGGAGAATGAGTGTGACCTTGGAGGATTCACTGAGGTGCACTACTGGTGATTACCTCATCACCAGTCTCTGAGAACCAACAATAGTGCAAGTGACATACAAGAGAATCAGGAACATCTCACAAACTACTTACTGTTGCACATATGGTGAAAAGGGGAATTCCACCATCTATTCAGAATGGCTGAATAAATTAGTCCCTGAGATGTAAACAGAGTCATTCGGAGGGGTTTGATGTGAGGTGGCTCATTGTAGAGAAACTCACTGAGTCATATTCCTTTACAGTGGTGTTGATGGGAACCAGGGGGCCGCCATGTCTATAACACAAACATGCCCGTTTTATTTACCATCTAAACCCCCAGTGAACCTACTCGTGCCTTCTGAGTGTAATGCTAGTCCTGAATCTGAACGTAATAAGTTTACTTTGAGGACTATTTTGCTTCACAGCACTCTGAATGTATCCCTCCTCCATTAATGGATAGCAGTAAATGGATTAAAAGACATTTTAAGCTTAAACGTCTTCGTAAAACACTGTGTCAGATCCCAGGAACTGAGTATCGAGCCGTTTCCCAGCTAGAAACCATTTGTTCTAAAAACGCTCTGAGAATATGCAATGCAGTGTTCCATTAATGTTGTCAGTGGAAAGCTTTCTTTAGGTTCCCGGAATGTTCTTTGTAAAGGTAGGAGTACTACTGCGTCGCTATGGTGTGCTGCACACTGAAACTACACATTATATATTCTGTACTAATCTTAATAGTATGAGTTCTGTAGGCTAGTACACACAGTATTAGCGTACAGCATTGCTGCTTACTAACAGGAAGTGGTGAATCTTACGTCATATCAAGCTGGACTCTGAAGGTTGTTTTGGTGGAGGTATATTATACAAATCACAAACAAATAAACTCATTATTTACTAGAATACATGTATGTTTACAGGCTGTTGTGTCAGATTTGGGTTTAACTCACATGTCTACACTTTTTTGGCCACTGCCGCGTCACCGTCAGCTATTTTCTTTCAAAATTTTCCATTGGTGAGAAGCTCATCCCTTTCTGTTTCCCGCTGCATTGTGGGACAGTAGTGTCCATCATTACCATACTCAAAGATCGACTGGTTCTGAGAGTGCATTGTGGATTTTTGAGTGTACTCAACTTTGACATTCATAACTGTACTACGTACTACATACTCAAACACTAGCTAGCATTAGTATTTAGTGTGCAGTTGGGATGCACCCATTCTGTCATCTCAGGTCTCATTAACATCCATAAAACATTTTCCGAATGTTGCACTGAGAATGAGTTCCTCTGTTATCATGTAACATAATCTGTGGCCCTGACAAAATCATCAAAACATCCTCTGAACGTTGCTGTTAGAACGTTATGTCTTAGTTAGCATTTACCCTTATAGAAACATCTTTAAAATGTTCTTTGAATATGACAATAAACTTTTTTTTAAAACTTTATTGAAACTTGTTGGTAAGTTTTGGGAACGTTCCCTGCTAACTGGGTTCGTGTCTTAACTTCAGTGGGCAGTAAACCAACCTTAGACATCTGGTTACCATCACCACCACTGTGAACAGTTCTGACTAGGCAGGTTTCTCCAGAACACAGCATTTGACGCCAAACCGCTCTGAATGAATTTGTGTACATCTCAATCATTTGCTTATGTAGAATTCCTGAAAAATGTTTTCTGGTTCAGTTTCTCTTTAATGTGCTTTCACAGGAACTACAGCACCTCATGACCCACCCAGCACTGTATGTAAATAATTGAGTTGATGTTGTCTTCTGCGCCATCTTGTTTACACAATGTCTTTGTGTAAATATGTGTAATAAGGTGAATTTGTGCGTTCGGTGTGTATATAATGTCTCGTGTTCTTCAGCTGCACACAGATCCTGAGGTTTTGATGTTGGTGATCTTTGAAGTATATCTGTTTATCTGTCCTTCTATCATTCTGCAGTTCCTCCAGCCCAGTAAAGCTGGTGTCAAGTTGTAGTTGATGCTTCATGATGGTGTTGGGTGTCCGTCTGCTCTGGGTCCTCATCATTTCTAGGAAAGCATTACCCTGTAACCCTGAAGGGGTAGAATGTTTCATGCTACCGTGGGTTGTATATGGTTCTAATTAGCAACAAAAGTGTTCTTCTCTGTCAAGCTTGTAACAACAGAAGAACCTACTTGGTGTCATCTCATAGTCAATTGCACCCAGATGGAATAAACCAACAGGAATGAAACGTGGGTGGGTAGGTTTGACATTGTGAGACATGCCAATGATTTAAGTTTCACGCTCGGCTGCACATGTGATGTAAGCAAGGACGTGCCTTATTGCTGCACCTGACTGACCCAACAGTCACCGTTATAAACATTCAGCGAGCAGTGATGCCCTCCATGAGTCATCCCGTTGGTGCCAGCAGCATTGTCAGACGGCTGCACGATGCAGGACTACTTGCACACAGATCGTTATGGCAACCGCCCCTAACACCACATCAACGTCGCCAAAGATTGCAGTGGTGTTGTGCTAGAATGTCATGGGGTGACTCAGAATGGCAGCGGGTCATCTTCAGTGATGAGTCCTGCTTTTGTCATGGTTGAATTAGAAAACATGGTGGCCTGACGCCATACTGAGATACGCTACTTCTGTATGTGTAGCTCAATAAATATTGCCCATATCAGTCTAAATTTATCATCATTTATCGTTTCTGGTAACCTTTATCTTCCTTCCCAATAACTAATTTCTTCTGGGTGCAGTTATTCTTTTGAGGATGAGTGTATGTACAACACGTTCTCCATCAGTCTGAAGAACCATTTCACCATGCAAAGAACCATGTTTTATTGAGGGACTCTAAACATTACTTACTTACTTACTTCAACAGACCCATTGGCTTTACTAAACCACCTTTGCAGAGGCCTCTGTATTTAGCAGCGTAGGAGTCAGTTTGTTTAAGCCATGATTATGTTCACCTGAAAACTGCAATAACGTGCAGCTGTTTCTCTCTGTCTTGCTCAGAGATGGCGAGTGACCGTGTGGCCATCCTGACAGACGACGAGGAGGACCAGAAGAGGAGGTACGTCCTGGCTGAGCCGTTTAATACCCTGTCTTTAGGGCAAGATGCAAACAGCAGTCCACCTGGTCAAACACCACCGCCCGCCTCTTCTGAAACACCACCCCCGCCAGCCTCTCAGAACACTGACTGCCTGGAGCGGTCCTGCATGAGAATAGACAGCCGCCTCCTAATCTCCAAGGTCTTCTACTTCTTCTTCTACGCGGCTTATGGCTCCCTGCACCCCCTTCTGGCTGTATACTATAAGCAGCTGGGCATGACCCCCAGCCAGAGTGGCCTGCTGGTTGGGATCCGCTACTTCATAGAGTTCTGCAGCGCCCCCTTCTGGGGAGTGGTGGCCGACCGCTTCAACAAGGGCAAGGCCGTGCTGCTCTTCTCCGTGTTCTGCTGGGTGGTGTTCAACTGTGGCATCGGCTTCGTGAAGCCGGCTGCTATGACTTGTGTAGAAAAGGGATCGGACTCTGCTACCCCAGGAAACGTATCTCAGCCTGGTGCTCCTGGAAACCATACCAGACACCGGAGATACCTGACTGGGGAATTGTACTCCCTGCCAGTTCTTCAGGGCTTGCCTGGGGCTTATAGGCCTCAGAATAGGTATGTAAGAAGTGCCAATGTGAACGTCTTGGATGTAAATACTGTACAGAACGTTACCACAGTGCTGCCCACTGACTTGCTGACAACTTCATCTACCACTGCCACCTCAACCACAACAAAAACTACTTCCACCAAGTCGACCTCCTCCACTGCCAAGACCAAAGAGTACATCATCATTTACAGTAAAGATCAGGTGGAGACCATCTTCCTCGTGATCCTGTTGGTCATCATCATTGGGGAGTTCTTCAGCGCACCAGCTGTGACCATCGTGGACACGGTGACCCTGCAGTACTTGGGGAAGCACCGGGATCGCTACGGCCTGCAGAGAATGTGGGGTTCTCTGGGTTGGGGAATAGCCATGCTGTCGGTGGGCATCTGGATCGACCACACGCACATCACCCTCATCATCCAGGGCGCTGGCTGCATCCTGCCAGACTACAAGAACTACCAGATTGCCTTCATCGTCTTTGGGGTGCTGATGACAATATCCCTCATCGTTTCCACGCAGTTCCGATTCGACAGCAGGGAATACCAGCCGAACGGTGAGCAGACAGCGGAGCAAGAGAAGGCTGAGGAAGGGGAGATTCCACAAGTGGCTCAGAATGTGCCCGAGTCTGGCTCAGATGAGGTTCCGGTGTGCCCTGAGTCCAGCAGCCGGCCTCCGTTCCCCTTTAAGGTATTTATTATTCCATTACTGAGTAAATACTGTAGATCCTCCAGTCACATTTGTGTATTCAATATTAGCTCACTGAACAAAAAATGAGTCACCTGTGACTGAAACCTTCCTAATAGCCTGTAATACCTCCACAAGCACGAACAACAGTTGTGATTTGATTTGGCATGGACTGGACAAGTTTCTGAATGTAGGACACATGAATGTTCAGACACATCAAAGAATTGTGCAGTTGGGCCAAATTTGGTGGATGCCTTCCCTGGCACAATTCTGAGGAGAGTTTCCTATGGACTGGGATTTTAGCCACTGCTGGTAGACCCGTATGACCGTGCGCTTCCATACACCTGCAGATTCAGCTACTTCCTTCACACTACGGTCTTTGGCACATCCAAATGAAGTCACTCCTTTTAGCCAATTATTAGCATCTGCTTTGAGATCCATTTTCCACACATGAAATGAGACATTCCCTGCACTGTACCGCCCCTTCTCAATCTATGGATCCCATCACTCACACACTGCAGGTATTTATAGCCCCATCATCCTTGTTTAAGGCCGTCTGCAGGATTCTGAAGTTAGCACCACCTTAAATACTCAAGGTGACTAATTATTTGGTCCAGTGAGCTTATGCTGTATTTAAGATCAACATAATCAAATTATGAATCAAGTACTGGTGAAATTTGAGGTTTCATGATACATTGAATCATTTCCTGATGAATCATAACCAATAACCCTATTAACCCTGCCTGATTCCATATGTATTATAGTGGTTTACACTGTTATGTATCTGTTGTATCATAATGTAGTCTATTTTACTGGATTGCCCTGTTTACTTGTACTCTATCTAGCCTATCTATTGGTCGCTTGTACCTTGTGGTCCACTTAACACGGGTCCTGTTTTCTATATGGATGGGATTACATTAAAGTCTTCCTTGACTCTTGATTAGGACCTGATCCGCCTGCTGTGCGGCATCCGTTACGGCTCTGTGCTCTTCGTGGCCTGGTTCATGGGCTTCGGCTACGGCTTTGTCTTCACGTTTCTTTACTGGCACCTGGAGGACCTGAAGGGAACCACCACGCTGTTCGGGGTCTGTGCTGTGCTCAGCCACGTTTCCGAGCTCACCGCCTACTTCATCAGTCACAAGCTCATCGAGCTGGTCGGCCACATCAGGTATGGTCTTAAACTATGTCACGTTCACAGTACAGGGCACTATTTTGGGGTCCCACCATTTTATAGTGGCGTCTGGAAACATATTGCAGAAGGTCCAGTGCACTCCAACAATCCCACAATGCACCGCAATTAGTAGTGTACAACCAATGTACCCTAGAGGATTGGGGATACCCATAATGCACTGCGCGTTTGGTTTGAAGATTGACATGCAACTTCTCTGAGGAGGATTAGCGAGCCCTGCTTACAATGGCAGCATCTCCACAGACCTGTTATGGTCGTAGGCTTGCATTTCTCATGTGTGCAGTCAGACTCAGCGGATATAGTGGACCCATAGCATAACGGTTGTAGTGCTTATGCGACAGAATCTGCTTTCTCACAGTAAAGAGCAATCCTGTATGACATTGTGTCCTGAACTCTTTTACTACCATCATGATTTCTGTGCCCTGTAACAGTGTTTAATATAATGATCCAGATTAGGAAAACGTAATTCTGATGACATCACTTATAGGTGATGGGTGCTCTTTGGGTGGTAAAATAGTCCATATACCACGTTTCCATCATAGAAAAGCATCATTAGATTATGCAAAAAGAACCGTTTATACATTCAAACGGTTCTTTAAATTGTCCTGGTTCTACATGACCACTACCGTTTCTGAAGAACCCCCCAAAAATGATTTCTTTAAGGGTCTGACATGAACACAGGTAGAATCCCTGTTTTGTTTACCCACCATTGTAGGAGTTACACCACTACCTGCTTAGTTGTGAGTTTTAGCCTATAGCTCAGTGTTGAGCCAAGCAGTCAGGATTGGTTGGGACCACTGGGATTGGCAGTGGTTATTATCATAATTAGCATAATTCAGCAAAGTGCTGAATGAATAAAATGCTAAAACATATTAAATGCTAGTTTTGGAATGCCACTTTATGAGTTTTCTGAAACTGTATGACATACAGTGCAGCAAAACTATGTCACGTAGCTAAAAACAGTAGCAGCTGTCAGCTTGCCCGCTTTGTTCTAGATGGTGTCAGAAACCACATAGGCAAGCAAGATTACTTAACAAGTACATACAGTTTGAGGCGAGCGTATGATGATTAAGGCATGCAGCTTGCACAGTGCTAATTGGATAGGTCTCATTACTTCATGACGTTAGTTTCGCAAAAATAAAACAAAGCAGACTTCAGATACAATATGTCTTGATTGATCGGTTATATTTGAGCTAATGTGGAAATGATGTGAACTAAACTTTTCCTTCAAGTCCTCATTTAGCCGGACACTTAGTTCAGGATCTACTGTCGGATGTATAGCTTATCTTTTCCTTTAAGACCAGTGTGCAAACCAGTGCAAACAAAACACATCTTTCCGTTTAGACTAGGATGACATTAAGGCTGTACTGCATATAGTGCAGCAAGCGGGCACACATGCCGACAGTGGCTGTACCCCACCGGTTAAAGGGAAAAAACTAGTTTGGCTTAATCATTAGCATGCGAGGGAACCGAGTGTGGTGTGAGATTTATAATCACCCGCCTCTCTGTGTGTTTTAGCTGAAACTCTCAGAAAGTAGGTCTATCGCTTCCTGTTATTGCCCTGTATGTGTGAGCCTACACGCTTGCATTAGACCAGTGCAAGGAAGCTGTTGAGCGCTGAGCAGTGGCTTATTTCTGTCGTTCCTTTACACAATACGAGAACAATGAGAGCTGATTGGTGGATATCTTTGTACAAGTCATCTTCAGCCCACTGAGTGTGTGGCGCTCCATCCTTCCTCTTACGAACGGCGTCTGCTAAGAAGAAGAGTTCAGAATTCATAAAAATCTATGAGGCCTGTGTGATATGTCCAAGTCCAAGAATCCACACATGCATGCTAAGTTCTCGGTGTGCACTTGTTTTTGAATCCATTGGAGCCTTCTAGAGCTCAGCCTTTTGAATAAGGAGCACCACAGAGAAGCCAATCAGAACAGAGCTCATATCAGAGTTGGAATAGATGGACCAGTAAGTGTTTTTGAGGTCGATACCGATCAGCTTTCAGGGGGCGGGGCTGGACTGTTATGTCTCCGAGTGCGGGACTGGACTGTTTTACTGCATTCAAGAAAAAAAAAAATCATTTGACGCTTCATAGGTGCATGCAGTTGATGTTGGCATAAAGCCACACAAATGTATGATGGCATGATGACACCGTTACCAGTGAAAATGGGTGATTATCAGAGGAGAGCTTTAGCAGTGTTCAGCCACTCTACATGTATCATTTAAAGAACACAATGAAGGGTTCAAGGTGTTGCCTTGGCCTCCATATTCCCCAGACCTCAATCCGATCAAGCATCCGTGAATTGTTTTGGAACGACAAATCCAATCCACGGCATCTCCATCTCACTAACTGGAAGATCTGCTGCTAATGTCTTGGTGCCAGATACCAAAGGGCACCTTCAGAGGTTGTGTAGAGTCCATGCAACTTTATCCCCAAGAATTAGAAACGCTGAGACACTTCTTATAACTTCAGTATGAATGGGCGGGGCTGAACTGGAGTAGCCCGAATGGGCGGATAGGTGATCCTTTCTGCCTGTTCTCTGCATCGTTAGTAAGGTTATCTACATTCGTCTCAGCAGCATCATGTATATTATTATTATTATTATTATTATTATTATTATTATGTATGTGTTAAACAG
The DNA here is from genome assembly GCA_034552555.1 of Semaprochilodus insignis. Lineage (NCBI taxonomy): Eukaryota > Metazoa > Chordata > Actinopteri > Characiformes > Prochilodontidae > Semaprochilodus > Semaprochilodus insignis. The sequence goes on from CM067480.1 coordinate 34,279,560, forward strand.
GCAGAGGGTAAGGGTTTGCCTGCCGTGCCTACCGGCTTGTGGACTTTAGCACTAAATGGGCACCACCGGCCATCCTTCAATGGATGTTTACCAGCTGTTAAAAAAGGGCACAGGCAAACAACGCCATGACCAAACAGAGAGCAGGCAGGGAGCTCAGGGTGCGCTCCGAAACGCGTATATCCTCCATCTGCTGCTTGCTGTTTCTGGAGTCAGTGAGTGTGTTTGCTAAAGCACCCTGCCCTCCAGACAAAGTGAGAATTCACTGTGAGCCGGATCAGTTCTTTTGGGTTCTGATAGCAGGTTTTAAACCTTGCTTATTCTTGTATTCAAGTAAAGCTGGACATGTTCATTTGATTGGACTGCATGCTCTTCTGCTAGCGGAGCACAAGCCACCAGCTCCCACAAGTTGCCTGGAATGCTATGTGTCTCATTCAGTTGGAGTTATTAGTGCAGAGAGGCTGTAGCATTGCCAGCAATAGGCCCTTGGATAACAGTTATTCTTCATTTAGTGCGGTCTCTGCGGTAAAGTTGTTCTGGTGATGATTATTAGGGCTATATTTAGACTTTAAATCGTATTACTCATCGTCTGGATGACAGCATGCGACAGTCGCTGTGTATTCTGCTCTGTAAACTGCACATTAATGTGACACTGGCCATTTATTCGTTTAAATGCTGGATTATTGCCCTGTCAGTTTCTATGTTCTGTCAGTCCGGTGTTGGCCTTGAGCACCGCTGTTTTGCTGAGAAGATAACGCTCGATTTTTGGCTGCAGACACGCTCCTTTCCCTCTTTAGTGGCCTAATTTCTGCCCTGTCTGCTAAGGGAGCCCATGGGTCCCTGAAACTCAATCCTCCCATTAGCTCGCCATGCTTGGTCCGTGCATTTAGCCATTGATCCGGCAGGCTTCCTGCTCTTGCGGATCAATCCAAAAGCAAACCAGCTGTGCTGTAGAAGCTGGTGACCGAGCCAAGTCCATGTGAAGTAGAAAGCACATTTTCCCCAATTTGCATGGATATCTCTGGTGCTCAGGGCTGCGTTTGCATGCAAAAGCACACACAGAGTCTCGTGACACTGTCGGCAAGGAGTAGAGACTTGTAACGATCCATTCGAAGTGCTTCTGATAACTTGTAGTCGTCATCAGCCTCAGAGCTCCACCCGTATAGGACTGTTCAGCGCATATTGTTCTCTAAGCCGGCCACAACCATCGGAATGTTGTCAGTTGCTTTCTGCTTTCAGTACCATGTACTAATGAATGTACTAATGATGGTGTATTATTTGGACATACTGTTTAGGATGGTAGGGTGCGGTTTTAGATGCAGTCAGTCATTTGCAAACAGTTGCCTGTGACAAGAATAAACCTTTCAGACTAAGATATAGTCATAGTCTAAAAAGTTATTCAAGCGGTTTCTTTAAAGGTGCCATACACCGCATTAATTCAGTGTGTTAAATGGTGGTCTGATGTTCTGTGTAGAAGGTATGTGACTTTGTTTGGGGCAAAAAATGGATGTGGTTTCACACGTCTATTTACACCCTATGATTTGGTGCTACAATGAAATGAGCTGTTCTGCTGGTTTTGGTGAGCTTATAAATAGTCTGATGAGCTCTGCTCTGATTGGCTGGTTTACAGCGAGACGCCGCAATGATCTCACAGAGGCAGCATGTCAAAATAGACACAGACAAGAAATTAAAATGAATTATGAATGAATAAGCTTGAATCACCTACTATTTAATACTTGCTAGTAGCTAACGTTACCTATGCTAGCTACTCTTTTTAACTCTGGACTTCAGCACACAGCAGATTAAAGTTGTTCCTCACTATGAAACTCTCAGTTTAAGATGACCTGCTTCAACCAGCAAAAACACTGATACAGTCACACGGCATGGCTGCTACTTACAGGCTGCTGTTGGGGTTGTGATGCTAATAAAGTTGGAGCTGCCCCTTAATTCCGTCACTTCAGTCTCTTCAGTGTTAAACGCTAAGCGAAGCTTATTGAGTTTGAGAAACTGTCTGGAGTGAGATTTGCAGAGCAAACTAACAACTCTGAATTAAAGTTGTCCAGGATCCTGTTAAAATGTGGAAGCTGAAGTTGGCTTCCTATTCGCCAGCTTGTTTTGTAAATGTTCTGTTCCATCTTAAATGTTGCCACAGTTACATTCTGGTACCTGTACAAGCTGTAGCATTTAAGGTGGAATGGGAAGAAGCTGGCGAATAGGAAGCAACTCCAGCCTCATTTAAAGATGAACATCAACTATGCTCGTTGACAGCTCGGTTCCTTTGGAAGGAAGTGGAAAGTGCTGACATCCCCTTCACTGCCTGGAATGGTAGAGTTTTTTTTTCCACATGGTCCGCCATTTACTGTTGCTCCGTTTGTTTGTTGTTGTTGTTGTTGTTGTTGTTGTTGTTGTATGTAATGGATATACGACCTCCAAACAAACATGAGATTGGAGGTTCACATAAACATTTACATTGGTTGTCATTTCTTATTAGAAGTAGAATTAAGAGCCGTTTGGCAGTTGTGCTTGCACCCAGAGGAATTTGTCTCCCGCATTTAACCCATCCGTGAAGTGAAACACCCACATACACACACTTGCCCGGAGCAGCCCTATCCACAGCGTCCGCAGAGCAGTTGGGGGTTGCTTAAGGGCACTTCAGTCCCATTCTGTCCTATTCTGTCAGTTCCTTAACCTCCATTCTACGACGGCCCCTGTGAATGTATGAAAGCCACTCTGATGTCATTTCTATGTATATCGAATCCATGATCCATCTTTAGCGTTGGAAACTGTTGTGCTATAATTTATTAATATAGCTGATAAATCTTCAAACAGATTGTGTGAAATCTGTAAACCAGGGGGTGCATGAAATCAGCTACCACAGTGATGCACCACATGGGGTTAAAAGGCGGTGTTATAACTGCAAACCTTTAGTTTTCTAAGAGCAGAAGGAGATGTGTTGACGATTCAGAGGATGCACTGGAGATGTTAGCTCAGTCCTTTCACTGTCTGTCTCGGCCCCTCCCTAGGAGAGTGTGACTCATTCTCTTAGAGTGACACAATGGAGCCTAACGTCACGATTGCCAAACAGCACTGTGTCTAAACACGACAATACCTCTCTCATAAAGAGATGGGCTTGGCTTTTATTAGCTTCGCCCTGTAAAATGTTATGTCTGTTTTGTGTATTCTAGCATTGTTTTTCTCTTTAACAGGCTACAAAGAGATGGGAGGTGTTTCTCGTCTTGTTACTGGTCACTTTTCATGCCTTTTGTCTCTCCTCTTTTCTCTCCTGCCCTACAGGGTGCTGTATATTGGCCTGGCCTGCAACACTGCACGCTACCTGTACATTTCCTACCTGCAGAATGCTTGGGTGGTTCTGCCCATGGAAGTCCTCCAAGGTGAGAGAAAAGAGGCGTGCCTCTGTTGACTTGTTAGCCAGGCGTTGTTTGAACTGGAGGCTTAACTAGAGCTCCACGTTCAGCTGGATGCATGAATCAGCTTTTAGACTTGAGCTCCTCTCCCTTGTTTCATACCTAACGCCCTTTTCTGTGTTGCAGTTGCAGTTCATACTGCTACATTCTTATTTAAAGGAGCAGTATGTAAGATTTAGAGGGGGGATCTTTCAGCCGAAATGGAATTTAGTAGATAAAACCGTGTATCCGTTGGTGTATGATCACATGTAACTACTAATATCTTTGTTTTGGTTAGTTTAGAATGAGCCGTTCATATATCTACATCAGAACGGGCCATCTACCAATAGAGGCTGCCACCGCCGTGCTTCTACAGTAGCTGGGAATGGACAAACCATACACTGACTGTAGAGAGGGCAGTGAATTTGGTGGTGGTATATCACTGGATGAAAGGCACAGCAGGAAGAAGAATCCTCAATATCATTTTTATCAGTAGCACCGTGCATAAAACTCCAGGCAGTCTATTTTAATAGCTGAAATCTCCTCATCAATGCACCATTTAAAGTGAAACAGGAAAATTCAAACAAGAAGCTGGCAAATGTCCTTATCAGACAATGTTACCAGCATTAAAATAATAATTAGGATGTTTTGATAGACTAAATCAGCTTATTGGGGGGGGGGGGGGATATTAGTCATTATTAAAGTGAATCTGAACTGAATTAACATTAAAAACATACTAAAATGTTTGAAACATTGAGGTACTACACTGTACTAATGATACGAGCATGCTAAGTAGGACCATTTAATGGGTAGAATAAATTGTTAGAACTCCGGTACTGGATAACTGTTTTGTGTTGTAAGAAGTTTGAGAACCAGAAGATCAAACTTATCATTTAGTGCAAAAACAGCAAGGGAGGCTAAAAACCTGCAGTCAAACACACAAATACATGTAGAAGCAAAACAAAATTGGGACAGATGACAGTAGAAAACCTGACACCACCTTAGGTTCTCAGAAAGGGAGGATCAGGGTGGGGGTGGATTTCAATCAGTTGCTATTCTGCAACCTCAAAGCTATATATGACACACTGCTCCTTTAATGCTGAGACAGAAAGTATTTTTTCTGCTGTTTAATCCCTTTTTTTCTTTTATTAATGTGATTTATCAGTGCTTTAGTGCCTTCATTTTGTGTCATACACTGCAGTGCTGCCAAGCCAACATTTTTATCATTAGAAATTGTCAGTAATTCACCGGACGTGAACATATGCATATGCTCACAGAGCATCCATCAATTTGACAGCATTCGTTTTCTTCTATACAGTGATATGAAACAACACGGTTACACACAAAAACCTCCAATTCTATACGCTGATTCAGTGAGACTATGGCTAATGTTGACATGCATATGGCCTAGCTACTCTGGGAGGAGGTTTGAATGAGTTAACCCCTTAAGACCTGAGGCTTATTACATGCAAAGGCTTATTATTCAGTAATTACATGGAGAAGAACGCAGACAGACCGAGTTACAGTTACAGTTACTGACTCAGTTGCAGGAGTGAGGAATGACTGAAGGTCAGTTGAAGGACACCAAATTTAAGTGCCAAAGTCTCTGAATGTATCTCAGATGAGATGTTAGGTAAGACAGGGTTCATGTTCGTTACAGCAGAAGGATAATATTAAAATAAATAATAATACTGTGGAGCTGCATTAACATTCCACCACAACAGTCAATCCAGTCCATCAGGCTTATACAGTATTAACCAAACACCTGAAGAGCTGATGAGGCCAGTTCAGCTGCTTTTCTGAAGTATGCTGACTGTAAACTACCAGGTTCGTCTGGTTCTCACATCACCTGCCTGAGGGGCAGGCTGGGCTTGCCGACCTTTGCAGTATCTTCAGGTTGCCCCAGGTGAGGTTGCGACCTCAAAAGAGTTCTAGTTCAAATCCAGTAGTAAGTTCCTTCTTCACGCAAACCAAATCATGACATTATTTATTTTTGCTGTCATTTTCAGTTTCATTTCATGTCATCACTTAAAAACACCAGCTGCTTTTAAATTTCACGACAGCAACTAATTATTTTAATAATCTGATAAATCAAATTAGCTCAGTCATATTCATTCATACTCCTTGTTTTGATTAGAACCCCTTACTTGTTCTTCTCTGTAACAAAGTTAAAAGCTTCACCCATCATATACACAGTGGCTGAGTTGAGATAATTGGTTCAGCTGGCAACCCAGGGAGTCAGTAGAGCTCAATATATGGTATGCTTGATAATTTATTGGTGATGTTTGTCCTTTAATCAACATTTAATTACCCCCAAACAGATCTCCCCGCAGCTATTACCAACAAGGGTTCAAATATCAGGCATGGTGTTGACACACATCACTGTAGTGTTGCAGCACTGCCCGCAGTAATAGGTCACAGAGTTCGCTTATCAGTTCTCATTCCGGAGATGTGGCTGCCTGTGCCGCCTTTATGTTACTGTTTGAACTGTTCACTGTACTAAATATTGAGATTATCCCCAAAGATTATAGGATCTTTGGTGGGCAGGGTTGCCAGGTATACCAAATGTCCCCCAAAGTTACTTTACAAAAGAAGCTGAAAATGCAACTGCCCAATTTGGTGGGAAAACTGCGAATGTGCTAATGCTGATGGAGGGGCACATGGGAGGGTTCACTCTCTAATTCAAACGTCAGACTCCCTGACTGTTCCATGATTTTCATTGGCTAGAAAGCTGAATTTCCATGTCCTATAATGAACAAAGAACAGGCCACCTTTGTGCTGAGCAGACAAAACGCAGCCACAGTATTTTAGTTTCATTGATTTGTGGGAGTTTTCAGTATAAAACAAAAATGTTTTCACTGCTTAAACAAATTATTATTGAATTATTATTATTATTATTATTATTATTATTATTATTACAGTTATTATTGACGTTAACATTTTCCTAGGATGTTTGCCTTCATTAGCTGGTATAGGAGACTGCGTATCTTGACTGAAGTAANATTTATTTATTTATTTATTTATTTATTTATTTATTAGGTTTTTTTTGACATTGACAATTTCCCCGGCATGTTTGTCTTCATTAGCTGGTATAGGAGACTGCATATCTTGACTGAAGTAATTGCCAGTTGTTGACGAGCGGAACATGGACATGAACATGGAAAAATAACCATAACAGTTGATGAATGGTAGCTAAAAATGTTAAGATGCAAAGATACAAAGACAGTTTCCAGATATTCCATGACTTGGACCAAAAAATGATCAAATCCCTGATGTCTGGAAGAGACTTTTTAAAAATTCCATGATAATCCAGAAATTCCATGACCCATACACAATAACAAAATGGCTAGGAAGAAGGAATTCGGTCCCAGTTTCCACAGACAACTAAATCAGCATATTGACACTGAAATACAGAAATATTTATTTAGATTTGATGTATTATACAGTAATTCCAGAAATTGTGCTGTAGCTTTACATTACGTGAACATTTGATGATGCATGGACCAAAAGAAACAGTCCAATAGTCCAAACACAGTCCACAATGACTCATATATCACAATGGTAATAACAGATAATGTTAGGTATTGTTCCAGGCGGTTTTCTTACGACTGTGTTGTTGTGTAATCCAGTGACGGGACCAGTTCAGTATCGTTCCTGACGTTATCCTGTCCCGCAGGTCTGACGCACGCCTCCGTTTGGGCAGCATGTATTTCGTACCTGAGTGCAGCGGTTCCTCCGGCTCTGCGCACCTCAGCGCAGGGCATCCTGCAGGGCCTGCACCTCGGCCTGGGGCGCGGCTGTGGAGCCATGGTGGGAGGAGTCTTCGTCAACTACTTTGGTAAGACCTGGACAAAAGCAAAAAAAAATGCAAATGGAGAGCCACACCCGTGTCTGTCGGGCCTTGTATGAATGACAAAGGTCACATGACTCATTGTGTCATTGAGAGCTCATTCAAACCCGGTCAGTAGAGAGTCGAACAAGTACAACTAGTAAAGCTGTTCTAAATAAAATACATAGAAAAGTGTGGCTAAATACATAAACACAAAACCATAGACTTACAGACTGTCTCTCTTTCTTCCTGTTTCTCTCCATTCTCGTGTAGGAGCGGCTGAAACCTTCAGGGGTTTAGGAATGGCCTCTCTCATCATCCTGCTCATCTTCGCCCTCATTCAGTGTCTTATTGGGGAGAATGACGATAAACGTAAGTTCTCAGTGAATATTACAACTCGGTGTGTTTGAGTGCTGAAGGATTTTCACCACCTGAGAAAATGATGAGGCTGATTTAAGGCTCTTGTTCTGGGCATTAAGGGTTTATTAGCTCAGGAAAATGCTAAATAGCAAATGTCCCCCAAAGTTTACTTCACACAAGAAGCTGAAAATGCAACTGCCCAGTTTGGTGGGAAAACTGTGAACGTGCTAATGCTCTCGGAGGGGCACATGGCAGGGTCCACGCTCCCTGACTTGTTCCTGATTTTCACTGAAAAGCTGAATTTCCATGACCTGTAATGAACAGAGCACAGGCCACCTTTGTGCTGAGCAGACAAAA
>CM067480.1:34291018-34302252 GCA_034552555.1 Semaprochilodus insignis
CACCACCCACGTAATACCTGCTCTGTGGTGGTCCTGTGGGGGTCCTGACCATAGAAGAACAGGGTAATAAAGTATACAGAGAAACAGATGGACCACAGTCTGTAACTGTAGAACTACAAAGTGCTCCTGTATGGTAAGTGGAGTGGGTGTCCGGTGGGTGTATAATATTCGACCTTAGGCAAGGTAGAATATTGAGCTTTATCAGTACGTAGAGCTGATAAAGTGGACACTGAATGTAGATACAAGGTATGTGTACTTAATGAAGTGGCCGGTGAGTGTGTAAGTCCACTGATGTTATGAATACAGCCCGGTAGAGATCACTCTTGTGCTGTAGAAGAAAGTCTGATTTAAACCAGAGTGACAGCCTTAGCACTGAATGTAGGTTACAATAACAGATCCATTAGTCAGCAGCACTACACGGCCATAAGTACACAATACTTATCAGCAGTGTGCCACAAGCCGAAAAACACGAGCACACAAATGCAGTTATGATTCACAGTTTCCATTCGCAACAAGCCCTCCGGTTCACAGAGAACTTGAGCTTAAAGTCCAGCCTGTCTAACGGGCTATCAGACAATCCTCATTAATGGGGAATTCCACTGAACGTGTACATTAGTTCATTTGGTAAGACATAAATAGCTATTCCGAGTGGGTTTGGTGTGAAATGCTGCGTCCTCGTAAAACGTATTGAGTAAGAATTGTTCAGAGTGGTGGTGATGGGGACCAGACGTCTGTTTGGAGTTGAATGCCTCTGAAAGCTCCCTCACAGACATGAGAGACACAGACACATGTAATATGAGTGTGCTGCCTGATGCCCAAAATATTGTTTTATGTTAGTTTTCAGAAATGATTTTGGCCTGTAAGTGCTACATGTTGGGAGTTGTATTTTTACATTACATTACTACCTCTGTAACACTTCCTATGAGTACCATGTCCATGAACACCTATTTACTTACTAATAACATGTTGTTATTATCATTATTATTAATATGTTATTATTGTGCACTGTGACTTGTTAACATAAAGCATTATTGATAGTGCCACAGTGACATTTCCAATAATAGAAGTACATTACATCACAGCAAGCGCCCATCTGGCCCCTAACCCAGCAGACATCACACTGGGCATGAAGTTACTGTGGAGTGAAGGAGAGGTAGGGTTAGCAGGCTTTTGAAGCCTGTAGTGTGCTTTACTTTGTGTGCACTAGTGTTTCAGTAACCTCTTCAGTAAAGACTCACTCTTAATCCTGGAGGAGCCTTTAGTATAAAGTGTGTCTCACTTTTTCTTAGAGCTGACAAATACAACTTGCAAACTGTTATAACAAGTTATGAAAAGTGTTAAGCATTTTATAAATACTGTATTCACAGCCAGGTTTATGATGCCTTATGAGTGCATTATGTGTTGTAAAGGTTCTTATAGACATGGTATTCATTGAAACTGTTACATATATATATATATATATATATATGTGTATATGTGTATATGTATATATATATATATATATATATATATGTGTGTGTGTGTGTGTGTGTGTGTAATATAAGCTTTTGGTAACAGTTTCTATGAATACCATGTCTAAAAGAACCTTTACAACACACTATGATGCACATCATAACACATCATAAGGCATCATAGCTATCAAATATATTTATGTATGTATTTGAGAAAGAGAGAGAGTGAGAGAGAGAGAGAGAGAGAGATTATTTTATTGTTATCAAAACTGCCTATCACTGCTGTCGGAAGGAAGCCTCCAAAATGATAACTTTGCAGGTAAAAACTGACCTTTTAGTGCCATTTCATTTGGTCCACTCATCATGAAACACACATATAATTAGCTCATGAACTGAGGGAAAAAAACGCATGACAAAAATGGAGAGCAGCAATATAAAACCTCAGGAGACATGTAGCTTCACTTGTGGTTTTGGACAATAAATAAAATATGTTGTATGTGTTGTAAATACTGCGACTCCTGGTTCCTATCACCTCCATTTTAATATATTTATTCCCCTTTAAGTAGTCGAGGCCTGACTTTCTGATGTGTCGTTTGCTTGTAGGTGAGCAGTGAACAGGAGTCCACAGCGCCATCTGCTGGAGAGGCTCCATCCCAATCCAGCGAGTCCCCCACCAATGCGCCAGAGCAAGCCTCCACAAAAGAGGAGCCCGATCAGCCAGTTTCTGGTCAGAACGATCAGAGTGGTTCACATCATACAGATGCTGGCAAATCAACAGAAGATCCAGAAGCTGTCACTAATGAAGAGGAGGCTGTAGAGAGCCCTAGCACTGAACCAGATCAGCCTCCCCAACAGCTACCCCAAACAAGCCCCTTACATGAAGAGTGAACTCTTCTCAAATTGAGGGCCAAAACTGTTTATCCACAATGGAAAAGGATTCTGAATGTAAACACTGAATACAGTACGAAGGTATGAACTTTGGACCAAAGAACAGATGTCAGGTGTATTAGTCTGTTGTAAGGGTTTGCTTTGTCTATTTAATCTACCCTTGAAATATGCTTTGCACTGCCACCCGTGGGTGTTCGTATCATTGGTCCCTCCCTGCTTTGTAGCCTTGTAGTACAGAGTGCTTAGGTATCAAACCTCGTGGCAAAGCTATTTAGAGACGAATGAAAGGATTAAGCTCAAAGCACACTGACCAAGCAGGCACAAAGAAAGGAAAGTTATCGGTTGTCCTTAGGGGTGGACAGAAGAACTGACAAGCCAAACGTATCTTGCTTGAATGGAACAGGGCTTCTGTGTATGTACTAGCCTATAATCACATTGCTGCAGTCAAACTGTCCACATGCAGCTACAGTATGTCTTAGAAACACTCAAACAGAAATGTACCGGACTCTGGCAGTGACCGTGCCTAGCTTGAGCTCACAGTCTATCCTAATAAACCCACCTGGGTTATATACAAACATGGCACCTTAATTTCTCTCCCAAAACAAGAACAAGATGTTTACATGCAATGGTAATAATAATACGCTTTGACATCTGATATTACAATGTCATTTGTATTTATTAAATAAGGCAAAAAAATAAAACAAAAAAAATTACAAACTGGCTGTAAAATGTATATCTTTTCATAAAAAACCATTTACAGTTCATAAGCAAAGACAGTTTATGGGGGCAAACTCAGGAAGACAGACAATATCAGTCTTCACTAGGGCTGAACGATTAATCATTATCCCAAAATTGCCATTTGAAAGAGTGTAATTTTCAAAGCATAAGAGCTGCACTTTACTTTTCACATTATTCACAACTGTCTCAAGTTTCGTGTGGAGAAATTCATCATAACAAAGCAGAGTTTTCAGTCTGGCACATAAAATTCAGTGTTCCGGCCTCAAGTCGGTAAAAATAGATAATGCTGCTCTTCTTGGCAAAGCAGGCCCGGAGCCCAATACACAGGAAGTAATCACGTTACAATCGCAATCAAAATAAGTGTTCGAACTTAGAATATGAACTTGGAATATTTCCCCCAAATCGTTCAGCCCTAGTCCACATGACACCCTGTTTGAGTAGTCATTACACAGGCAGACACTGGAGGGCAGTATTTCCCTGAATAACAAAAAACGTGGCCTAATGATTCTGACGTTCTCCACAAGTACAGTAAACATTCAGAGCCGTTATTAACATTTATACAAAACAGACAGCAGTGTTCCCAGCCCTGCTGAGACCTAATGTCTACACATCTCAGGGCTAAAAGTAAAAAAAATATAAAGCATGAATTCACTGCTGAAAAGCCAAAATCCCAGAGAGTCTCTTGATGGAGATGATTTAAAAACGAGAGCAAAGAGAAAAACGCCGCCTGACTGTACATTCCTGATCATAAAATAGCTGTTCTTCAGAGAGAAACACTGCTGATGTGTTTATCCTACGGAGTGATTCAGCAATGAAACTTAAAAAGGGTAAAAGAGTAAAAGGATTTTGTGTTAAAATCACTGACAGAAACAGTCTGTATTCTATCAGAAGGGTTCGTCGTCATCTTCTGTGAAGGGAAGCTGTGGTAGTGGGTTAAAGGGAGTTGGGGGATACGGGCAGATGTTGCCTCCATAGGCAGGCGGGCTGGGCAGGGCAGGAAGGGAACTGAAGGTGCTAGGAGTTGGAGGTTCGTGCGAGTATAAATGTAGCGCATTTTTGCCCAGGTCTTCTGAGGTGGGCGATGACTTGGCCGTGTTCAAGACTTCGTCCTCGTCATAGTCCTCTTCCCGACCGAAGTGCTGGTCGTGGCTGTGCAGCTCATGGCTCTGCTGCTCAGTGGAAGTGACGTGGACTCCGCCGCGCAAGAACTCAGCAAACCTGTATGTGAATGTAGACATTGTAAAGAACAGCTGGTCAATGCGAAGAAGAGCTCAAGGAGCGCTAGGATAGTTGATTAATGCTCTTAAGGTGCCATAGAACGCATTTGTTCAGCAGCTTAAATCGTTCTCTGCTGTCTACATAGAAGGTCTGTGACTTTGCAGTGTCTGAAAAATGCCTACATGTGGTTTTACACGCTTATTTACATCCTATGATTTGGTCCTAGAAAGAAACGAGCTGTTTTCCCTTTTTGGGTGAGCTCAGGAATATTTGGATGAGATCTGCTCTGACTGGCTGGTGAAGTGAAACGTGCGGAGCAAAATGAACAACTCCGAATGAAGGTTGCCCAGGATTTTGTTAAAGATGTGGGAGCTGAAGTTCACTTCCTGTTCACCAGCTCGTTTTGCAAATTGTCCTTTCCACCTTGAACGGTGCTGCAGTTACATTTGGGCACCTGTACAAGCCGTACCACTTAAGGTGGAACGGAACATTTGATTAAGAAGCTGGCAAACAGGATGCCAACTTCAGCCTTGTTTGAAGATGGACATCAGTCGTGCTTGTGGACAGTTCAGCTCCTTGGAAAGGGGACGAAATGTGCTGACATCCCCGTCACAGCCTGGAACAATAGATTTCCCAACATAAACCGCTACCTTCCAATTTTGTAAACGCCGGACTTTGAAGTATTTGAAGGAGGAAGAAGAGTGATTGAGGTTCATGGTTTGTCAGTTCTATGTACTGAACTCTCCTTATTCAGCTGACAATGTAAATACAGTTTTTATATCTATCGATATACATCCTTTAATTATATCCTTAACCCTTAGCTCTATAACAATGCAATTGCATTCGATTGCATAAGACAATTGACAGAATTTCCATTCACCACAATGCACAGTATCACAGTTTTGCCTTGCGATATCATGAGGTCACAAATGCATCTGTAGACCCCTAGACAAATTTCCCCCCATCACACTTCAAAGCACCTATGTATATTTCTGTGGTTATCATCCAGTGTGGGAAGTGTCCGCAGTGGCTAACGTCATGACAAAATGTGCGCATGCAGGTCCTTTTGGCTCATAGATGTGTTTACCCTAATGATGTGTTTACCCATAATATGGTCACTTACAATTGCAAACGTGAGCCGTAAAAACAGAACAATTGAAGCAGGGTGCAAAACAAAACAGGCTTCTAATATAAATATAGCCTCAGAAACTAGCATCAGAAGTAAAGCCACACCAGAGCTGTAATCTACTTAGTAAATCTCAAGGTCAAATCAATTTGTGTCAAATCTGAGTCAAAGTCCAAGCCACTAATAGTCAAATCTAGTCATGAGTCACGAAAAAAAACTGACTCAAGTCCAAATCCTGAACTGAACAACCCTGTCACGCTTCCTTGCACAGCCATTCATGCGCATGTAAAGACTACATGCTGTTACTTCCATCTGAATTTACAATTGCAGCTCTGTTAAAGCGTCTTTAAAGAGTCTAATGTTACCTTTGTGGAGAGCGGAGTCTTAGTACAGTGTCCCATGCAGGGAAGCCAGGACTGTTACAGTATTTCCTCAGCTCCTCCAGAGAGGCCTTAGTGTGTCTCTCCCCTTGCTCCCTGTACTCCTCCTCTGTCAGCAGCCTGGTTTTCGGTTGCGTCCTTCTCCTCCAGAAGAAACGCACCAGCCAACATATTTGACTGGGGATAGGAAAGCAAAGTTAACAGACACTGAAACAGAATATTGGGCCATATTTAAATTTTAACATGGACCAAATGGATTAATGGATTAATTAGCTTGGAATTCAAAACTGGTAGTTTATATGACTTCGTAATTCATTCTGGAGACATTTCATTTTAACCCAGATACATAACCTGAACATAACTATAAACATGTCATGGCAGATATTACATACTGAGATTATATCCAGTAATACAACAGCATCATGTGACCATTGCTGTTAATTGTCATGATATTATGACATAATGTTTGACGAAACAGGGTTCACATATAGTGCTACCTTAAAGAGGACCTAATATGCCTTTCTTTAGTGTGTTATGGATCATTTTGCGCATGTAAATGTACAAGTAATAAAGTCCAAAGTACACGCCAGAGGGAGAAACCCTCTCCCAAGGAACCCACTTTTCTTAGCTTCCTGAAATGCCTTGTTGGAGTTCTAGCCCTTTTCTCTGTTACAAGGTGACATCATCTCATAACACAATCCTTACTGTCTGCCTACTGACAAGCTTGACACACCCTCAGACAATGCACAAAGAGCTAAAACAGTAAAAATCTACTACTCTGAAACAACCTGCTCCAGTTTGCCAAGGTGGATCAGGTCTAGCAACTTGCTCTACCTGACTTTCAGGATTGGACTCTGATCAAACTGATACAGCAGAACCGACACCATTGTAAGAACAGCCACAGCGGTGTGGGGGTAGAACCGCTCTGGTGGTTGACCATTCAGAACACAGTGGACAAGCTGACCAACCAGAGGACCCTGGGCTCATCAGGAGGCGGGACTTTAAAACACAAGAGCTCTAACTGAGCTCTAACTGAAGCATGTAGTGAACACTGAATATGAGCATAACAGGTCCCCCTTTAGCCTTTTAGTTAATTCTACCTCTTAGAAGGATCTCATGGTTAAATGCATTACATAATGCAGAGCAGATATACTCAATCTAGACCTTGATTTCAGTTTCATTACAGCATTAAAGGTCCAGCCCTTGAATAAAGTAGTTCTCAGTACTAGTCCTCAGGGACCCTACATTCTCAATGTTTTTGCTCTATTCCTGCTGCCAACACACCATTCTTCATTCTTTACCGTAGACTTGCTATATCTAAGCCAAGGGAATAGGCATCTGCTCAGGGGTACCCATTTCTGCTACAGTCTCTGCCCTGTTCAAATCCATTTTCATACTTACAAATCCAAATTGCCATCTGCAGCAAATGTGTTATGATCTGATTTTAACCAAACACATTCATAGAGGCACAGCTGCTGTAGGCATGTGTGATATTAAGCCCATACTTATAAATTCTGTCATACTAGGAATTGCAGAAAATGGTTAGGTGTCTGCTTTGGTTTCAAGTTCCAACCCACGAGAGTTTTCTTACACAAAGTCTGCCTCTGGGTGTGTTGACAAATAGAATAAAACAAGACCAGTAACCTTTGACAAAGTAAAGGACATTTTTTTCCCATAATGCAGTCAAGATTTTAGCACCTCCATATCCCCAGCAGTATGGCCAACACCAGAGGCACGATCTTAAAGCACAGCAGAATGGCCAGTAGCATCCAGGAGAGAGGGGCATAGGTAATCCCGTGACAGGCCACCACCATGGCTACAGCCTGCAGTCCCCAGGTCATCAGGTTTAGTGTGCACTTGTTGGTAATTGGGCCAAGTTTGTAGCAGAAAACAAAGCTGATAAGGCCTGAAGCCAGCAGGTACCCTGTGAGAAAGTAGAGCACAAGTAGGGTCAGAATCATATCTAATATTTACAAATGGTTTGACTTCCCCTGCTATGACTGTAAGTGAACCACAGAAGGTGGTCATTTATATGCATGTGCAAAGATTTATGATTCAATTATTTTGGCTAGTCGAATTTTTCCTAATATACACCATACGTTCAGCTTTAAAAACAATGGGCCTCAACAATGG
Organism: Semaprochilodus insignis; assembly: GCA_034552555.1. NCBI lineage: Eukaryota > Metazoa > Chordata > Actinopteri > Characiformes > Prochilodontidae > Semaprochilodus > Semaprochilodus insignis. The sequence goes on from CM067480.1 coordinate 34,298,953, forward strand.
GTTTTTTAACTGGAGAATTGTTTAAAGTGCATGCAGATTCTGATTTTACCCAAGAACAAATCTCAGTAAGAAAACACTGGCAAACATTCTTTGTGAAAAACATTCTTTTTAGAAAAATAAATTCTTCTTAAGAACAGTAGGTGAATATTAAATACTCCAGAAGGGGTGTGAAGCTGAAAAAGGTACCGTCAACTGTCATTGTTATCTATTTATTATATATATATACACTGTGTACTAGTACATACTAGTACTGTACAAAAGTCAGAGATCACCTTTCATTTATTCATTTTAGTGAAAATAGCCATTAAGATGTTATTATAGCTTTAGTGGCAAAAAAGAAAATTATTACACAGAAACCACCTAATAAAATAATAATAATAATAAAAAAATCAGTTTTCATCGTGACACCTTCCCTTCCTTTCAGGTACCTTCAGGTTTTTCAAAGGAATATGCAGGGATATTGTTTTAGCCTTTCAAAATGTAGTCTGGGAAGTTGATTGCATTTTCTGCTCCTCTAAAACACATTCAGTGACGTTAGGGGGGCACTCTGGGGTTCAGTCCATGATTCTTTGTTTGATTTTCTTCTTTTCTGTCTATTACATCTTCTCAGCGAGGGCTTATTGGGCTTTTCTTGGTGAAGACTTTCTTCTGCCTGTTAAAGATGAAAGGTATCATTTATCTGATGGTGACAGTTTTGGTGGTCTACCACATCTTGTACAGTTGTTAGAAGTGCCATGTTTCTATATTTTCCTCTTTATAAGTGGATTATTGATATCTAATCTCTGCAAAAATGCTCTTTTAAAAATGAATCACTTGCACTTAATGGTCATTTTGACTGCAAATCAAGTTAATGAAGGGCAGTCTCTGGTTTTTGTATAGTACTGCATGATGGTGTAAAAATAACCTAAACTATAACGTTGCCCAGTTAGCCAGGATGCTGCGTAAATTATCCTGGAGCAGTGTTTTTTAAGGGATGAGCATCTCAGAGGGTGAAAAAGTACACGAGCACCAGCATGACTGGGACAGGCTGTTGGTAGGCTTCTCTCGTGCTGAAACGAACAAATAATCAAACGTTTGCTTTTCATGCGGTAGCTAAAGCGTAGAGGAAGACTGGAGAGTATTTGCTGTGTTCCAGTGGTGTAGAAATGAAGAAGAAAAGGGAAAAAAAGAGACATTTAGGCTGTAATCCTCCCAGAGCCTTTTTGTTCCAAGCATAGAAATCAATGTTCCGGCAGCACCGCTCGGTGTCTCTCTCTTAATCCTAATATGCCTGTGGTTCTCACCATTTACATACTGATGTGAACCCAGCGAGAGCTTTAAAAACAGGCAAATTGATTTGGCAGAGAATAGAGTCTATTGAGCAGTCAAGAGGCAGTCACTCCGGTATTCAAACACTTGGCCTCATATTATGACACTAACTAAGCAGGGATATAGAACTGAAAAGGTAAATGGCAACAGGCTCTAGCTTGTTACTGTGTAATGATGATTTGGAGGGGTATTCTGCCTGATGAATTACACAAAGATTTCCTAGGGATAATACTTGCTTAAATAGAGATCCTTACCCACAATTACTAATCAGTTGGTTGGCATTATGTAATAACAAGCAATGGTAAGCAAACATAGAATATTTGATATTATTTTATCCCTGCTAGATTTTTAATTATTCATCATTTAGTGGTCTGAAGTATATGTGAATAAATCCACTGAATCACTTTAACAACCGATTCCAAAACTATGTCTCCTTTCTCTATTAATGTTTGTTCATACTATTTAATTTTTAATTTATTTGATAAATGTAAGAGTCAAAGTCTCACCTAAATCTTGTATTAAACAACAGTTGTTAGTGCAAAGCATTAGTGTTTCCTCTCCATTTCAGACATGGACACCTGAGACCTAACCAGCTGTTACTGCGGTGTAGCGAGCCGCAGTCCTCAGGCTGTGGAAAATTGCTGCTTCAGCTAAAGGCGTGGCACACCTTTTCACCTGAAACCAGTTCGCCGACATTTTAAATGAAACTGTTGACGATCCTTATGGATCCATATGTAACGCTGAAACAGTAATTACAGTCCTGCACATGTTTTGGGAGTTGCCTTGGGAGTTCCCATCAAAATACTGAACAGATGCCTGATGCTATGGGCGTTCGTCTCATGGCATCACCCATGCTTTTTTGTGATTTTCCTCTATTGCTCTCTCATAGCTCTCTATGGCTCTCTCGTCTTTTCTCTTGTCTTCAATTATTTTATTTGCAGTTAAAATGGCCATCAAGTACAAGTTAGTCATGTTCCATGAGAAAAAGAGTTCAAGAGATCCAAAAATGATTCAAAGATATGAAGAAAATGGGACTTCTAACATCAGACAAATCTTTGAGAGGACAAAATTAAGCTCCACTCTTGCTGCTGATCTGAAAACATCCACAGGTGTTTCTGTCCATCCTTCCACTGTGAGAAGACAACTCATCGATATGGGTCTAAAAGGAAGCCCTCACTGAGAACTGAATGGTGAGAGGCAGAAAATGCAACCAACTTCTAAGACTAAACTTCAGAGGTGACAAATATCCCTGCAGATTTCTTTGAATTTGAAAAATCAGAAAAAAATGGAAGCTGTAATGAAGGCGAATAGTGAAATGGTATTGATGAGGCTTCTGTGTAATATTCTGTTTAGTAGGTTTTCCTTTTGTTCCCCTGACAGCGATAAATAAATAACTTACATGTAATTGCTTTACAGAAAGAAATGATCTCTGCCTTTTAGTATTGTATGATACAGATCTGTTCTTAATGAATGCAAATATTTACTGAATACCACTCTTCAAAGTGACCACTTGTCTGGAAGCAGGAGGCAAAAATAATCTAACTGACAAAGATTAAATATCTCCACAAAAAAAACAAAAGAAATTAAATGACTTCTTCATAAAGCTGCAATAAATTCAATAAATACATAAAACTAAAGCAAGAAATAAATGTGAACTTGCTAACAGCACCATGCAGATTATTTTAAAAAGGCCCATAAAAACAGACTGTTAATTTTTGAATCAAAAGAGTGGATGTCATATGTAAACACAGTTAGTTTTTGAAATGTACTGTTTACTCCCCAGCCCATATATGGAAGCTAAGGTTAAAAAATAAGCTATTTGAACTCTTTGTGATGTAAAACATATATCCCTTCATGGTGTGCCACAATGTAACTGCAGCCCCATTAATAGTGGGACCAACATTTTGAATAATGAGTCACTGGCGAAAGTCAACCCTGTCAAAGAACTGATTTTTTTGGAATAGACTTCCTATCACTGCACAAATATAATAA
>CM067480.1:34302337-34321057 GCA_034552555.1 Semaprochilodus insignis
GCACAAATATAATAAATAGAACTAATAACTTGGGCAATAAGATAAAGATTTTTATGTGTGCTTAAAAAGGGAAGCATGAAGAAAGAACATGAGGTGAAAGTGTCACATACCCAGCACTTCTCTCCAATACACCCTCATAATCTCGTCCCCTTCATTCATCACCTTCCGGATGCCCAGGTAGGATAGGCCAGAGCCAGCGCCGAACAACACCAGGAAAAGTCCACGCTGTAATGAGCAACAAGAGAAAACTTACTCTAACTAAACATGAAATTAACACCAAGTATCTACATAATTACATATGTAAATATATGCATTATAAATATATGCATTCATTATAAACAGACTGCTTTATTTCATACAGTTAGTTAGTGCACAATATAGTTAATTGGTACAACTGTATTCAGACGTTAGCTGACTGACGACAGCATGACCAGTATGGTGCAAATTAGTGAAAAATCATCATTCTGTGATCTTTATGTAAAAATCAACACAAAAATGTAGGCAAAATATTCTAATTTCTCACCTTTGGAACAAAGCTCCTCAGAACCAAAAGCAGAAAAACTAAAATAGACACCATTCCCAATAAAACCCCTGAGATGTAGAAGAATAATGAGCTCCTAAAAGAGAAGAAAAAGAAAGATGGAAAATAACAGGTCAGAGCATTAGAATTATCACCATCCATATACGAGCAAAAGGCCGCAAGGGAACCTTACACTAAAGGTTAAACATGGAAATTTAGACTGACTCTTGGATAAACCAATTCTCTCTAACTCTTACTCTAAAAAGCAAATTTTAAAAAAAATCTAAATATAAAACCAAATGTCAGCTGCTGCTTACCTACATACAGCTCCAGCAAAAAAGAAAAGCATGAGTCCACTGACAAAGAGGACAAAGCGCATCCAGTTAAACCCTGAAATATAAAATAGATGAATGTGAAGGTCAGCTGGTCTGTATCACATTAAGAGGACTTTGCACTGGAATGAATTCGTCCAGATTCTTTTCGTCCTCATTTTGTGTCTCTTCCCATCAGCTCTTAAGCAGAATTTTCTCTCTCTCAAAAGTTAGAGGGAGTCGGGAGGTTCTTTCCTCTATGCCATTTCACCAGCTGAAGTGCAAAAAGATCCTTAAAACAAATTGCTCCTATAGCTTTTAAGTCTGATGGGTCTCTTCAGCTAAAGTAAAACGTAATACGTTTTTTTTTTCCCTCCCAGGTTATGAGGTCTACTTATTCAGTTAATAAAAATGAATGAGCATCTCTCATAACGGGAAAGGTCTGACCTCACTGTTACTATAGCAAAACACAGCAGAGATATGAGCACTAAACGCCAGAAGTTACCTTTGCATGCACAAGCACACATATTACAAGTGACACACAACAGAAGCAGACAAGGGGCAAGACGGGTCAGAGGCTACAGATTTTCATGCTCACTTTGTCCTGCGACATGAAGGGTGAATTCGGCACTGGCCCTGGGGGACTTTGTCATGAAGAAGACATCCTCTTCAGCAAGTGGGATGTCCAGTGTCTTTTCCTTGTGCATGCTGGAGGGCCAGTAGGGTTCAATCGTACATGTTGCCAGTGTTAAAAGATTTTTAAAGGGATTGTGGCAGTTTCTGGTCTCCATGGGGTACACAATGAAGACATCCTCAGAACTTGTGATGCGGACCTACACATTGGGGAAAACACAACACCAATGGACATAATTTCGTCTATGGGAAGTGGACCAATACAGGATGAAATGCTACATGCAGGTAATACAATAATATGTTCACATATAATTACAATAATAATAAAAATCTATTATTTAAAATAACAGTAATAGTGATTATAGTAGTAGTTTATCTAATAGACTGGCCAGTTAATAACATTTGGAGATAAAATAAAATGCATAAGGAAATTTGTTCTGGCTGGTGTAACTGTTCATAGGTACCTGGAATGTGGACCAAATGTCTTTCCATTTGATTCCTCCAGGCCTGTAACAAAAACATCGACTTCCAAAATACTGAGAGTCGGAGTTTCCTGTTACATAGGTGCAGTCTGTGGGAAGAGGAATCAATATCACAGTTTGTAAAGCACAAACGCCTTAGTCAGTGAGTGCGTAGTTACTTTAAACACTTAGTGGAACTTTAATGACCTTAAAGGTCACATAAAAAAGAGTACCCGTTACATCATCAACACATTTTAATACTTAGAATTTACATTGCCATGTGAACGAGTGTCATGAAATGTCATCTTTACTTTGAGGTTTGCAACCTGCCCTGGATTTTGTTGGGGTGTCCAGGAAAAAAAAATAATACCTGGACACAAAATGTTCCAGAGTTCAAGAACTTTCATAGGTTTGTACACAATATAATTGTTTAATTTGTTCCATATCAGGGCTGCATACTGCAAAAAAAAAAAACTGACATTGCAGTATTTTTGTTTCTGTGATATACATCTAAATATGAAAAAATCTAAGAATTTTCATCAGATGACTTGAACAGCCACATTTAAAAAGAATTTATCATTAACTACAATGACTGGAATTATTTTGTAAGGGCTATTTTGTCTGCATAGAACAATATAAATAATATAAAAAAAAATAATAAAATAATAATTTAAAAAGCTGAAAAACGACTTTCACTTTTACTCTGATGTTTTTGTGTGTGTGTGTGTGTGTGTGTGTATTGAGTGTGAGTGATACATATTCTAACTTTAATGCTATATAATGGGCTTCAATGCACCAAACACAAAAGCCACTGTATCCATGTATCCAAGGACTCTAAAATCGGATTACATTATGTAATCAGATAGATTTTACTTGTAAATTAGCCATGGAAACTGAGAACTGTGCAGGTTCTTCTTTGTTTCAATGCTATGTGGCTTATGCATAGACGTGACCGATATATCAAAAATCAAATTTCACGAAAGATTGGCACATGATACACAATTATTTTTCCAGTTATCTCATCAGTTGGAACAGAGACAAAAAAACAGTAGTTCTCCATTTTAAAAATACTATCTAACTGTGACCACAATTATATTCTCTTCAGTACTTGGCCTACCAAGTTGCTCTAAATTCTGTTAAATGGTCCAATTTTGCCCTTTTAATAATGAAACATAGAGCTGATGAGTGGACTACTGGCAATATCCACGATGTGTGTTTCGAAAAGCATATTCCATTGTATTGTAACATAATTTATCAAAATTATATATTTAAAAAAATATATAGAATATACATATTTATATTCAGCACATTAACAATGCTGAAATGATATATATATATATGCGCTTATATATGCTGCTCTCGTTCAAACTACCCTTAACACTCCCTTAATGGTGCACTGTTAATGTAGCAGACTTGGGCCTGTTTTCACACAGCTTCTTATAGCAGGAGTGCAGATTTAGGACCACATACTTCAGTCTTCTCTCCTTTGGCTTTACTGACTGGAGCTGATCCTAGATCAGATCTGATCAGTAGCTGAACTGACTGCCTAATACTGACTGCATTTAGTCTGAAGGAAAAATTGCCACTGATCGAGTGTTGAGAAATAGTACAGGGATGAGGTGGTAACCCTATCACAAGCTGATTATAAATCCAGGCGCTAGAGAAGACAAAACTGCACTGTTGGTGGCATACAGGGCTGGATTCAGACAACACTGCTTTAAACAGTTTAGGTCTTTCCACACATCCGTATTTAGTTACTGCTTATCCTGTTCATAATCCACCTAGCCAAGTTAGCTAGCTAAATAGCTAAGCTTTGAACACATTTAGTGAACATAACAACAAATAAATCAGGACTGTTTCCTCGAAACACTGACAGGTCTTCTCATGATTAACGTAAATCACTAAAACTGCATTTATCTTAATCTTCTGATTAGCGGTTCACGTGTAAAGTAGATTACATTGTTTTGTTTATAGCTTTCCTTGAGTTTGATTTAATTTAATAATATTATTATTTGCTATTAGCATTAGCCATGTAGCTGACAACAGTCAAACAAGATCTTAATGTAACGTGACTTAATAGGACACACATAGCTAGCTAACACATGTGTTTATGACTTCAGCAGAGACCAGTTGTTTATTTGTAGTTACTAGTAGTCCGTAAATACTACTCTTGTCATGTAGTTCAGTACATGTAGTGACATAAGCTGCTATCAGCTTGTTAGTCCTATAAGAAGTAGGCTTTCTATGGGGGTTTTCCCGTTCCACCTTAAACGGTGCAGCACACGCCAGAATGTAACTGCTGCACCGCTTAAGGTGGAACGGGCAAATTCCAATAAGAAGCCTTGTAACTTTGTTCTCCGTCAGCTAGCACTACATTAGCTTTACGGCTATCTAGATATGTTATTTACGTTACCTGCGTACGAATATCGACCGTTTCCTTCAACGAGTGAGATGAGAACGACAATAATCAAACAGTGGCTATACAAGATTGCCTTCTTCATGTTAGATAACGTTAGTTTACTTCGGAGAAACAGCAGCAGCAGGAATATAAGTGTTATCTTAAGCTATGCTAAGCTAAGCTAAGCTAACGTAGTGTTCCACTTTCAAATTCGGTGCGTTGCCGTGTTACAGACATTACTAGCACAGCCAGAGGGCTCGTTTTGTAGAGTTTTTAGTAGACAGTAAATAATTCACTAGTCATTAAAGTGGCCACACAAACATAAACCATGTCTCTTCACACCGACAAAAAATCAAATACTAAATTATGTGAGGCTGTGCCTGTACCGCCCTGTATAAAACAGTCAAATGATGGAATCGATTAGTTTGGTCTTTGAGTGTTTAACTGAAAGAGGTCATCATACTTTTAAAAATAAACAACGTTTTCTTCCGCGATGTATACTATAAATATAGCCCGAATGTGACATTCAAACAGTTACGGCACATGGCCATTTCAATATGAGCATATTAAACTGCAGGACCTGTAAAATGTCATTCATGAGTGATTATAAAGATAAGCACACAGGTCACAGTAGGCTGTATCAACAGTATGTAGATATACGTCCATCAGCACGGCTGGTCCCCACCAGCAAAACCAGCATATGTTGTGTTTTGGATGCTGGTATAATGCTCAGCAGCACTAGTTGTCAATATACTTTGAGACTAGCAAAGCCAGCATACGTTGTAATTTGGAGGTTTGTTTCGTTGTCTGCAACAAGGAGGTAATTTTTTACTGGTTACCTACAAGCCAGCATATGTTGTGTTTTGGATGCTGGTGTGATTGTCAGCAGTAACAGCAGTAAAGGATTTCAATATAGTGGTCACCAGCAAAACCAGCATATGTTATTGTTTTGGATGCTGGTCAGCAGTAATATATGTATATGTATATGTGAATATGCTGATCACCAGCAAACCAGAATATATTGTATTTTGGATGTTGGCCCGACTGTCAGCAGTATTTGAAGTTACTATACTGGTCCACAGCAAACCAGAATATATTGTATTTTGGATGTTGGCCCGGCTGTCAGCAGTATTTGGAGCTACTATACTGGTCCACAGCAAACCAGCATATGTTGTGTTTTGGATGTTGGTATGCTGGTCAGCAGAAATGGACATTAATACGCTGGTCACCAGGAAAACCAGCGCATGTTTTTGTTTAGGATGCTGGTGAGCAGCAATGAAAGTTACTATACTGGTCACCAACAAAACCATCATATTGTTGCTGTTTGATTGCCCTTTACACTGGAGATAGTTTTCATGATGGATGGACTAAAAGAAATCTCCTCCTAATTACTTGAAAACATTTACATACATTGAAGGAAAAGTGTGTACACCAGCTTAAACCAGCAGAGACTGACCTAAACCAGCATGACTTTTTTCACCAGGGATAGTTTAAAGAGAACACCCATCAATAGACTCTGATTATTCATTTGTTGGATTTTTACATAATTGCATTTTGCAAAAGTTTGGGCTCATTTTATATTTAATTTTAAGCAGTGGAACAGTTTCTCGATTGCACGTCTGTCCCCATCTGCTAGTTCAATCCTGCAGTATGAAAGGTCTGTAGCCTCACTTTGTCAATATGAGTCCGTTAATCAATGCTGTCCAAATGTCTCCTATTGTTTTTGTAGTGTGTGCAGTGGTGAAACATCAAAGGACGTCTAGCAATGGCTTTGTACTCAACAGTTTTGATCTCATCATGAAACCCCGACGAGTGTCTGTCTGACTCTTTCTATTTCTTTCTTTCTTTCTCTCTCTCTTCCTCTCTTCCTGTCGCTCGCTCACCGAACTCTCTGAGGCACAGGCACAGTCGAGCTGGGGGAAAATGTAAAACCAAAAACTTCGCAAAGGCCTGATGAAAATGTCATCTCACTGCAGCGTTCGCCCTTTGAAATGGAAGGGGGATTTTTGTGGTGGGCGTATGCGCAGCAGGCGGCTGCTTTCTCATTTCTCTAGGATGCTGAGACGACAGCAGCTTTTTCCTGACAGGCACACCCACGCCGGACTGGGGCCTACTGTCACAGACGCTGTCGTGCATACTGCAGAGCTTCACAGTACTGCAGATGCTGCTGTTTAAGTTTTAAACGTTCGTGCCTCATCGGCTCGGAGCGGTGAAGCTTTGCTGTAGTGCAGGCAGGAGTTGGGAATGCATTGTTTACAGTTTCATAAAAAGATTGACATGAGATAACACTTCTGGGTAGCACCTCCTAGCCTACCTGATGTTTTGTTGTGGTCAGGACAGCTATACTGTGCTACGAGATGATTGTTTAAGGGATTTTCAATTCACTAAAATATATTTGCATATTTTTGTATGTAGAGTTGAGATGTAACAAAGTGCAAGTCTTCAGACTCTGTTAATGAGCTCTGCTAAAGTCTGAGTAGACTGATAAATCAGTGTGATGATCAGTTATTAATCTCAGTGTTACTGAGTTCTGCTAAAACCTGAGCAGACTGATTAACCAATGTGATCAGTTATTAATCTCAGTGTTACTGAGCTCTGCTAAAGCCTGAGCAGACTGATAAATCAGTGTGATGATCAGTTATTAATCTCAGTGTTACTGAGCTGTGCTAAAGCCTGAGCGGACTGATAAATCAGTGTGATGATCAGTTATTAATCTCAGTGTTACTGAGCTGTGCTAAAGCCTGAGCAGACTGATTAACCAATGTGATCAGTTATTAATCTCAGTGTTACTGAGCTCTGAACTCACATGTGGACATATTGAGAAGTGAATAAGCTTAGCATCGGTGTTGTACTGATCTCATATGTTTCATGGCAAGTTGGACAAACAAAAGTACTTTTCTAAATATTGATTAGAAGTCAGTTCAGCTACTTTTGGTTATGTCTATTGTCAATCAAGATATATATTTCTATATTATGAAGAAAAATGCATAGTTCAACTGAGGGACCCCCAAACAGGTGGAAATTACATCTCATGGCTACTGCTGGAACAAAAAGATCGAGCATCAATTTAATCACCAATGTGTTTCAAAGGCAGACATTGCTTCCTGCTGAAGTGAATGCACACTGCTGCAGATACAGTGGAGTTTTGCATTTGGAAAAACAAGCATACGACGGTTAGAGGAAGGCTTTGTGGTTTCATTTAGGGCACAAAAAAGTCCCATTCATCTAAAAGTGACAATTCTATGCCAGTGATTGCTGTGCCACATGCGTGTTACAGTGGAGCTTTAATGGAACATTGCATCTCGAAAGCCATTAAAGATAAATGGCGGTTAAAGAGGTTAAAGAAGTGGTGGAAGTTCCAAAATCCGGTGTTATTGTTGATAATGCAAGTTGAGGGCCTTGTAGGCGGAGGTTCGAGCCTGCACGATCACAATCTTCCCCATTTGGGCTGCACACTTGTGGTGTTTGGAACAAAAACCACTACCACATTCATCACTTTTTGACGGATTTAGCAGAAAAGCAGGGCCAACGAGGCTGATTTTGAAACAGCTAGACAGGTTTGCGGTCACATATTCCTGTCACATTTTCATTTCGAACTGCTTTGCTGAGCTTTTGGTAGGATCAGCCAGTGCTGGTTTCCCAGACTCAGCCTAAACCTAGACTATATGGAATTTTCAATGCTGAAACACTATTGATATTGCAGTTTAACTCTATTTGTGTGAAATTTAGCCCAGTAAACTGACTAGTATTGAGTTATTAACCTTCAGGCTGATTAACTATTATTAGCCTAGATTATCAGGTCAGTGCTATTAAACTACTATATAAATATTGTTATTAAAGTGATGCATTGGAGTGTGGGACCACATACATATCCATAGGGATTAAAGGAGAATTCCAACACAAATTCTGAATAATGAATTGCAGTGTAAACAAAGACCTTTAAAGGGCTTTAATGTGAAATCTTTCATTGTATCAAAACTTACCGACTCACAGTGGTGGTGATGGGAACCAGAGGCTGCAATGTCTACAACACTAACTGCCCAATAATTGCCATTTTATGTATGATCCAAAACCACCAGTGACCCTAAAAGGGTGTTCTGGGTATTATATATAATGTTAATGATGATACAATCTGCAACAAATATGTCTTTTTTGGGGACCTATTTTGTTTTATGGCACCCTGCACATACCCCTCCACCATGAATGGCATTTTAAGAACATGCTTTAGGCTGAAAAACTCAAAACATGACACAGGACACAGGGGAAATCGGGCAGCTATGGGCTCCAGGTTAGGGAACCAGCTTTATGAACGGAATGTTGCTGGTTCAGACCCCTGAACCATCAGGACCTGACTGAAATGCCCATGAGCAATGCAACCAATGCACCCAACTGCTCCCTGGGCACTGTGGAAAGGGTTGCCCACCCCTCCAGGGTAGTGTGCTCACTGCCCCCTAGTGTGTATGTTCACTAATGAGTGTGTGTGTGTGTATCTGTTTCTCAGCATGGATGGGTTAAATGCACAGTGGTCGTTGAGTGCAGTTCTTTAGATGTCGATTCACCACCTCAACCAAGGTAGCTTTTATTGGTATTAAACTTTTCAGACATACATGGACCCTTAGTGTTTACATATGTTAAACTTCATATGCTGGTTTGTGTAGAATTAAATTCTTAACTGAAAACTTGTTTTAGTATAAACTTCACTTTACTACACTTTTTTTCCTTCTTAGAACACAAATCCTTTCCCTCCATAAACCAGCAAAGGGTTCCAAGCCTGCATTACAGTAACCCCTGCAAGTCAAAGACAAGAAACAGTGCTTTGGATGTGGGACTTAGAGCATTGCAGAGTTGGCTCTGAGGACACAGACGCCTCTCCAGAAGAGAGAGGGACTTTTGTGCTTTCGCGATCAGTGGGCTCAAATCTGACACCCACACAGGCGCTCCTCTAAAGCCCTTCCCACACCCAGAGTGCTTGCGCAGTCTCAGCGGGGAACCAGGCTTCGGGGGCCTTTCAGCATTTTGGTGCTGCTTTAGTGACCTACTGCTGGGCCCTGACCCCCACGTGTGGGCCTGAGGTCCAGCCCCCTCTTTCCTCTCAGCCTAGGCTGCCATTTAAACATGCTGTCCATACTGACACTGTTTTAGAATAGAGCACAGCTACATATCTGTCACTACTGTGCAAAGACCACCCTTCATTTATTGAAGTATTGGGTCAAAATGGCCATTAAGTGCAAGTTAGTCACATATATTTGTCTACCCTTGACTTTTATTACAGTCTCCACTCTTTTAGGTTAGGTTCCTTTTCTTCCTTCAATATTTTATATACTCACCTCCAAAGTTCAGTTTTAGAAGTTGGTTCTGTTTTCTGTTTCTCATGATCCAAATAATCTCACACTCATGAGTCTATAAAACCTTACTCCACATCTCAGATTTTTCTCTCTCTCTATGGTTGATAGACATCAATCTATAAAGTAGCACTCATGGAATTCTGCAGTCCACCTTAAAATCCTCCTAAAAGGAACTTTACAGGAAGATAAATCAAGATGTTTTTGGAACATTTCTATTGGTCTGTCCATCATAAACATTTTTCACACACACATATATATATTACAGGTGGGCAATATGGCAAAAATATCATATTGTGTATATGCCTTTAAGATAACAAACAACATCCATTTAGTTGGGTGTGTCTACTAGGTGTGTTTGACTGATACTGTATATGGGACAATTGGGATACTGTATATATACAGACATGGTCTCTCCCATTGTCTGTACATGCAACCTCTATAAATATATATATATATATATATATATATATATATATATGTATATATATATATATATATATATATATATATATATATATATATACATGTTGTTGTTTGTTTTTTCTCTTTTTTGCAATCTTTTCTCTTTTTCCAGCGTTGTTTATGAAGTTTGCTCCGTTCTTGTTTCTGAGAGGGGGGTTGTTGCTAGTTCAGAGAGACAGAGAGAGAGAGAAAGTAAGGGAGAGAGAGAGAGAGAGAGAGAGAGAGAAGCAGGGTAGTGATTGACATGAGCAGTGAGCTGAAAAAAAAAGGCACATGAGTTGAGGCTGAGTCTCTGTGTAGGTAGGCGGATGAGTGGGGGGACCAATCCTCAGCAGAGCCTGTTTATAATTGCCGTCTGGTAAACATCAAACATGAAAAGGCTCGATTCTTTCTTATGATACTGAGCATTTTCGGGAGAGAGAGAGAAGGAGAGAGAGAGGGAAAAAAATCAATCCGTGTGTGATTTTATATCTCTCCTCATGTTGAGTTATATGCTTGAGTTGTTCATGCTCTAAGGTCATGCAGTCGCAGCGCTCTCGTCTCTTTCTCTGTGTTCCTCCTTTTTTTCCCACTCAACGAATCTGTTCACACCTCCGTCGTGACTAGTTTTAGCTGAAGCAGCTTGTGGAAGAGTGAATTAGGCTGGAGAATAAGTCCTTTTTTGCATGCTTTTTGGGATAAAACCTAAGGGCTTTCACGTTTTCAGCACATCGGCCCGAGAGACCGTCACTGCTTTGCCCTTTATTTTGACTGAGCAGAGCTCAGACAAAACACCATGAGCCATGCTTACATATAAGCCACTGAAAACAGTGATACAGTAAGGAAAGAGATTGCTAAGACATCTAAACTCCAATATTAGTTCATCTTTATTCAGTGTTCATGCAGTGCCTAGAGTGGGCTTAGTCTGGGCATCACTGTTAGACAATCATATGAGAATACTAAACAGATATCATAGTTCTAGTATGAGTGCGAGGTAAAGATTGTAGGGGATACACAGTAGTATATGGAACTTCAGTCATAACTGAATGCATATCAAATGTGTTCACAATTTCTTTAAACAGATTTACTCTTGACCATATATGTGTTGATTTAACATACGGTATTCAAGAATATATCGTAATATACTGTATTCAAGAATATACTGCAATATACTGTATTCAAGAATAGACTGTAATATACTGTATTCAAGAATAGACTGTAATATACTGTATTTAAGAATATACAGTGAAATACTATATTCAGGAGTATACTGTAATATGCTGTAGTCAAGAATATACTGTGATATACTATATTCAGGAGTATACTGTAATATACTGTATTCAGGAGTATACTGTAATATACTGTATTCAAGAATATGCTGCAATATACTGTATTCAAGAATAGACTGTAATATACTGTATTTAAGAATATACAGTGAAATACGATATTCAGGAGTATACTGTAATATGCTGTAGTCAAGAATATACTGTGATATACTGTATTCAAGAATATACTGTAATATACTATATTCAGGAGTATACTGTGATATACTGTATTCAAGAATATACTGTAATATACTGTATTCAGGAGTATACTGTAATATACTATATTCAAGAGTATACTGTAATATACTATATTCAGGAGTATACTGTAATATACTGTATTCAAGAATATACTGTAATATACTGTATTCAGGAGTATACTGTAATATACTGTATTCAGGAGTAAACTGTAATATACTGTATTCAAGAATATACTGTAATATACTATATTCAAGAATATACTATATTCAGGAGTATACTGTAATATACTGTATTCAAGAACATACTGTATTCAGGAGTATACTGTAATATAACTGTATTCAGGAGTATACTGTAATATACTGTATTCAAGAATATACCGCAATATACTGTATTCAAGAATAGACTGTAATATACTGTATTTAAGAATATACAGTGAAATTCTATATTCAGGAGTATACTGTAATATGCTGTAGTCAAGAATATACTGTGATATACTGTATTCAAGAATATACTGTAATATACTATATTCAGGAGTATACTGTGATATACTGTATTCAAGAATATACTGTAATATACTGTATTCAGGAGTATACTGTAATATACTATATTCAAGAGTATACTGTAATATACTGTATTCAGGAGTATACTGTAATATACAGTATTCAAGAATATACTGTAATATACTATATTCAGGAGTATACAGTAATATAATGTATTCAAGAATAGACTGTGATATACTGTATTTAAGACGATACTGTAATATACTGTATTCAGGAAAATATACTGTAATATTCTGTATTCAGGAAAATATACTGTAATATACTATATTCAGGAATATACTGTGATATACTGTATTCAGGAGTATACTGTATTCAAGAATACACTGTAATATACTGTATGCAAGAAACTGTAACACACTGACAAGGACTGAGCACTTATTGACGGATAAGTGGAAAAGAACCTGTTAAAATGATAAAACAGAAAACATGCCTTCCAAAGTCAGCTAATGATGGTCACACTGGTTAGGTCAGGAGAGATGGGCTTCAGAAGTGAATGGCTCTTAATTAATCCCTTCAAATGTGGCTCAAACTGTGGACCTGTGCTGATTGGTGGGCTGATGGCTCCTCATTAGCTTCGGCGTGCGGGAAACAGGAGGGTGGGCGGCAATCAGACTCTGCCAGTGGTGGGAGACCCACCCACGCGGCCTGCTCCACCAGAGGCCCGGAGATGTGATTACAGCTCATTACCGTGGTGCGTGCGCAGGAGGTGGGAGGGACACTGGTCATTATGGCGCTCCAATGTAGGCGGTGCCCCGAAACACACAGGAAGCTGTGGGCAGCACATACGCCTAAGCTGCAACCCTGGAGTCCTTCAGCAGGAATATTGGATGTGGAGCTCCACTCCAGGGAGCTGGCAGTGCATAATTACTTGGACTTGCAACACAGAGCTTTGTGCGCAGAGCGGTGGCACTTCGCCTTTGACTGGGTTATTAGAGGACTCTCCTTCTAATATCAGCCGCGGCCTCTGAGCACCTACACATTAAACTGTGGTCTAATCACACTTGCTCTGCCAGGATTAGTACATTGTTTTTAATAGGGCAGCATGTAATATACAGACTTACAAGAGCCAGGTGCACAGCTATTAAATACTGTTTGTTTGAGTATGAAGTGAAATGTTAACAGTGGTATAGTTTTAAATTGTACCATACAGTCCAAATATACATCCTACCCATGCGATCTATACATGGAAACTGAACTGCAAGAAGAGTCATTTGCTTTGTTTCGCCAGACTTTGGCTGACCTTATGGTCAGTGTGAACTGCCGGTGACCACAGGGGTGGGATATAAAAACAAGTTAGACATTTGCCATCAAGTCAAATATCTCCTACTAGCATGAGCTCACGACAATGGCTGATCTCATGCCGTTTGCCTTCCTGCTAGAGCCAGACTTGTACAGAGATGTTTTATTT
Organism: Semaprochilodus insignis; assembly: GCA_034552555.1. Lineage (NCBI taxonomy): Eukaryota > Metazoa > Chordata > Actinopteri > Characiformes > Prochilodontidae > Semaprochilodus > Semaprochilodus insignis. The sequence goes on from CM067480.1 coordinate 34,315,938, forward strand.
ATCTCTGTTTTACTGAGAACCATATACCTGAGTGTAGAAATGATATATTTCCAGGAAGGTGACAAGAAATGACCTACAAGGGCATAATGTCTTTTATTATAACACAAAATGCCATTGCATTATCATGCAATTTCCATGATAGGGGACCTTGTTTTTGAAAGTTTGTAGATCCAGGGTGCAGGCTGATGTGTATGAAGGCTGCCATGTTTGAAGGAGGCCAATATGTGATTTACCCAGGTGCAGTTTGACCCTATGCAGTATCTCAATCACCAACCAGCTGTCTTCTATTTTAAAAGAATGGTTCAGTGAAAAGGCCAGGTCACATCATTTTCCCCTTGTGTGTTTGTTGTCTGAAGTTTGGTTCTTTAGTTTAGCGTTGAAGCTATGAAGCTAATGTCGCTAACAAGTAATGAAAGCTTAAATCCCAGTGATAAACCATCATGCAGATTTGTGAAGTGAACTTGCGTATGCTGTTTCTTACACTGTATGGTTACTGCTATGTATACAAATGGATGGAAGTACTGTGGCATGTTCAACAAATGGTTTGGCATGTTGGTTTTATGTTATGTATTTTCCTTCACTTGGTTCATTATGCTAGATGGATTGCAGAGGTGGTGTGAGCATCTGCATCAGTGTGGTGTGCATAGAGGGAAAGAGAAAGAGAGAGAGAGACGTAAGCTGGGTAAGCTTGCCTTTATATGGCATGGCTGTGGTCAACAACAGATGTGAAATAAAGCACCGAGGCTTGTGCAAAAGCATTGCCTCATTTAATAGCAGCGAACAAGTTCCGGCTTAAAGATGGCCACTACTACTGTGTTTGGCTATGTGAAGTACTTTTGTCCATGATGACCAAGAAACTGACCCAACATTTTACTGAAAAGTCCCATTCATAATGCTACACCACACCTACACAAGCATTTTTATCATGACTGCCATGTGCCCACATTAACATTTATAAATCTCTCACTGACACCAGGCCTTCTGGACATGTGACACGTGACCACAAACCGTTCATCATGGCACTGACCACGGTGCCCGCACCCGTGGATAGCCACGTCTCCACTAAGACAAAAGCGAGACTCGTCTCTGAAGATGACCCGCTGCCATTCTGAGTCAGTCCATGACAGTCTGGCACGACACCATTGCAGTCTTTGGCCATGTTGACGTGGTGTTAAAAGCCCGTCCTTGCTTACGTCACATGCACGGCCGAGCGTGAAACTTGAATCATTCGCATGTCTCACAGTGTCAGTCCTACCCACCAAATTTCATTCCTGTCGGTTGATTCCTTCTGGGACCAGCTATTTGTGCAACTGTATTTTTGACGATGAGTGTATGAACACCGGTCCTGGTGTGTGCTTGGAGGCAGCCCCTTCACGGGCGTGTGGATCATCTGGCCTATCTCTTCAACCCTCTGATTATTGCTTTATCCTGTAGTGGCGAGCGCAGTCGGTGAGTCTGAGCCAGTTTATCTACTCCCGCTAGCCTACAGAGGCTGCAATACGGTGCTACGGAGCTGTCATATGGGCAAAGCCACCTTGATGTGTGACATGAGCACCCTGAGGCTCAGCATGCAGGGAATCCACTGTCTTGAAGCCGCAGGGATTACACTGCTCAATCTCCATGGCAAATAAGGGAATTAGGATGAAATTTAATCATCCACCGCCCAGCGCTGAATGACATGCTAACACAGGCCCCTGAGAGGCCTAGGTGAATGTGGCTCAGGCAGATTGGCTTAATCTGATTGCTCAATCTAATCTGCACAAATTTCCCTCTTGGCATCTGTCGACATGCTTCAGGGTCTTGAGTGTTTACGGTTACTTCATTGCGATGAATTGCTGTGATTATGAGAACGGCACCGGCTTCATACCCAGGCATTAACAGGTAAGATTAGGTGCGTGGGCTGAGGTGCCTTTGTGCGCCACACCGTCCTCCTTCGCCTGTTATTATGCGCCGCGCGGTGTCAAGTGTGCCATTGAACCTGTCTGATGTGAGATATTGATCTTACGGGAACTTTGCAGTGCTCTCTCTGAGCTTCTGTCAGTTCCAATCAGAGAAGCGGAGGGTCTTTTCTCTCCCCAAGCCAAAAAAAACAGGTAATCTGGGAAAGAAAGAGAACATTTGGCTGTGAACCAGGCCAGGCTGTGATCAGAGAGCAAAATAACAATTTGGTGGAACATTGCGATGTTAGCGCTCAAGGCTCAAATAGCGTTAACCATCCTGTGATATAACGTTTCCTCCTCCGTAGCCACATAGGAGCTACAAAAACATTGGAGCTCTCCAACTAACAGGATCCATGAACAGTATGTTCATGTACATGTGGTACATATTATTAACAAGTGATGAGTCGGTGGGTGAGGCATCGAAGCGAGTGAACTTATTCAAGGCCCTCATTAGCACATTCTTCAGCTAAGCCAGCTTCAGCAGCAGTGTCCTTCTACAGCAGTGTACACTTCTACAGGAAGTGTGGGGTTGCAATGCTATTAGGAAGGAAGGTAATGGTCTCTCAGTATGCCGTCAGGCTGCCATGTTTGCTAACGCAACATACATATGTCTCAGCATGGAGTTGTGGAGGTTCCTAATGGTGTCCTGTGATAATCCATCCCATGCAGCTTGAATATCCTCACACAGATCCTGCAGATTGTGTGGTAGGGGTGAAGGTGGAGTGACACCAGGCCTTCTGGATGTGTGATGCGTGACAACAAGCCATTCATCTTGGTGCTGACCACGGTGCCTCCACACACGGATTCGTTGGTCGTCTCCACCAGGACAGAAGATGACCCGCTCTGGTGACACTGACATGGTGTTAAGGGCAGTTGTCATAATGGTCTGCGTGCATGTAGCTCTGCGTTGTGCCTCTGTTCACCAATGGCGCTGGCACTGACAGAATGACTCATGGAGGGCATCACTGCTCGCTGAATGTCTGCAGTCAGGTACAGTGATAAGGTCTGACCTTGCTTGTGTCACATTCGCAGCCGAGTGTGAAACTTGAATTGTTCATATGTGTCACGATGTCAAACCTACCCACCAAGTTTCATTCCTGTTGGTTGATTCCTTCTGGGTGCAGCTATTCTTTTGATGCTGAGCGTATGTTTCAATGTTTTTCTTTATGAATCTATTCAAAGAATCAGTGTTTAAAGTATAGGGAAGCCAGGGGGGCTCAGTTTCCCCAAGAGAGACTCCAGCTCTGTGGAAAACAATAACATCTCAGGTTTTTCTGGGGTCGGTTTATATGAAAATGAAAAACAAAATCAAATCAAATGTCCCTGATACCTGTGTAACATTTCTACCATTACTAAAACTAATGTTTAATGTTAATTTTTTTATTTATTTATTTATTTTCTAGAAGAGACACATACACTAAATTCTATCAACAATCTGATTATTAAAGTGCAAGACTTATATCCTGCTTGTATCCAGCTTATATACACATCAGTATACCTACACTCCTATTCCACCACTTGCAACCTGATCTGATCATGAAACTGGAATTACTGGAATTATTGGACTGGCCAGATTTTATAAGGAAAACTGTATTTAGACTTTTAGATTATTTATTCATATCTCAGTCTAATACAGCCATATACCTCCAAAACTGTGAAAGAAGCATATTTTATACATGTAAACAATACGGTTTTACTGTATATTGTGTTGATATGAGTGATATACTATATGCCAGTAAAATACTGTCTCTGTTGCTGTTGTTTTCATTAGTATACCATGAACCTCAAACACTGTTACTCCTCCTTCAAATACATAACCCACATTTACAAAAGAGGACGGTAAAATGAGCCGATTTCAAAAACGATAACAACCCTGACTGAATAATATTTACACCCCCAAAATTGACATACAACGATAACAGAGCAAGAGCAATGAAAAAGGTGGACTGTGCTGAGAAACCTTTCTTCCCAGGCTGTGAAGGGGATGTCTGCACTCTTCACACCATTTCCAAGGAACTCAACTGTTAATGAGCATGGTTGATGCTTCTCGAAGCTGAAGTTGGCTTCTTACTTGCCAGCTTCTTAATCATATTTTCCATTCCATCTTAACATCTACAGCTTGTACAGTGCCAGAATGTAACTGCAGCACCATTTAAGGTGGAATGGAAAAAACCTCAGCTCCCACATCTTTAACAAGATCCTGGACAACTTTAATGTTAGATGTGCTCTGCACATCTCAGTCTGGACAGTTTCTCAAACCTTGGACAATATGGAGCAGCTTCATTCAGCGTTTAACACTGAAGAGACTGAAGAGAGGAGCAGCTCCACCTTTACTAGTATCACAAGCCTGTAAGTAGCAGCCATGCTGTTTGATTGAATCAGTGTTTGCTGGTTGAAGTAGATCATCTTAAACTGAGAGTTCCATAATGAGGAACAGCTTTAATCTACTGTGTGCTGATGTCCAGATGGAAAGCGAGTAGCTAGTATAGGTAATATTAGCTACTAGCATTAGCTCCTAGTTTATTTAAGTGAGGGTTTATTTCATTTTCCTGTCTGTGTCTATTTCAACATACTGCTTCTCTGTGATCATCACAGTGTTTCACTGTAAAGCAGCCAATCAGAGCAGATCTCATTAGATTATTCATGAGCTCATTTAAAAAAGGGAAAACTGCTAGTTTTATTGTAGGGCCATATTGTAGGGTGTGAATGTGCAAGTAAAACAGCATCTGTCTATTTTTTGCCCTGACCAGAGTAACATACCTTCAATGCAGACATCAGAGAACAACAGCTGAATAAATGCATTTCAAGGCACCTTTAAGGTGTAATGATGAACAGACCAACTGAAAGTTAATAATGTTCATGAACTTATTTAAATTTAACTTTTGTAAAGTTATAATTTTGGAGGTACGTGGTTTTGTTCCAACAGTGACTATATATACACTCATTCTTCTTCTGAGCCACTTACCCTTCTAGGTCGTAGGGGTGCTGGAGCACATACCAGTGCTTACTGGGGAGAAGGCAGGAAACACCCTGGACAGGCTGCCAGTCTATCACTGGGCAGGGCAGGCACACAGGCACACACATTCACTCACCCACTCACACCTAGGGGGGCAATTTAGCATCTCCAGAGATGGGGAGAACATATATATATATATACATAAATATATATATATATATATA
>CM067480.1:34321120-34353692 GCA_034552555.1 Semaprochilodus insignis
CATAAATATATATATATATATATACCTGTATATATATATATATATATATATATAAAGAAATAAATTTATGTATATATATATATATATATATATATATATATATATATATATATATATACATGTGTGTGTGTGTGTGTGTTTGTGTGTGTGTGTATACAGAGACACACATCATCGAAAAATACACACCATATTCCCCCCTCCACCAAACTTTACACTTGGCGCAATGCAGTCAGACAAGTACCGCTCTCCTGGCAACCACCAAACCCAGACTCATCCATCGAATTTCCAGACAGAGAAGAGTGATTTGTCACTCCAGCGAACACGTCCCCACTGCTCTAGAGTCCAGTGGCAGCGTGCTTTACACCACTGCATTCAGCGCTTGGTGATGTAAGGCTTGAATGCAGCTTTTACGTGGCCTACCACTTCGTGGCTGAGTTGCTGACGTTCCCAACCGCTTCCACTTTGTTATAATACTGACAGTCGACTGTGGAATATTTAGTAGGGAGGAAATTTGGACTGGACTTGTACAGGTGGCATCCTATCACGGTACCACGCTGGAATTCACTGAGCTCCTGAGAGCGACCCATTCTTTCATTCTTTCATTCTTTCTTAATGTGTGTAGAAGCAGTCTAGATGCCTAGGTGCTTGGTTTTATACACCTGTAGCCCTGGAAGTGATTGGAACACCTGATTTTAATGATTTGGATGGGTGAGTGAATACTTCTGGCAATATATATATATATGTATGTGTGTGTGTGTGTGTATTAATTTCGCATTTAAAGGCAAATTCCACCAATTTGTGCCTGACCTGAATAATTAATTAGTGAAACTCAGAGTGAAATTCAGAGTGCTTTATTGTGAAATGCTCTGTTTTTGAGAAACTTAGAGTCAGAATTGTTCACAGTTCTAGTGTAAACTTGAAGAATTTTATGCATATTAAAGTCACGTCACAGAAAGCCACTGAAATGGCTATGAATACGCAACCTAATATCCGATATTAGTTATATAAGATAAGATGTATAAGATATTAGTTATATAATATCAGTAATATCTTAGTTTTAAGAAAAGTTTCGGGACTGAAATGTTGTGAGATTAAATAGTAGATAATATAAGATTTATCACTATTTTACCATACAATCAACATTACAGAAAAACTCACTGTTTTGATGGATAGTAAATAAAATGGTTATGTTTGTGTTGTAGACATGGTGACCCCTGTTTCCTGTCACCACTGATGTGAGGATCTCTGGACTGTCACCCCTGGCCACACTGGTACTAAATGTTCTGTATGCTCGACTATATAGCGCTAATCCTCACCCTTTACTGAGTCTTTCTCATTTCAATATCTTAGAAGCAATTTGCTGTACACGTCTGTTCACTCTACTGTTTCTGCTTTTTGAACTATTATTTTTGCACATCTGTTCTTTTGTACTCTGTCTTTGCACAGCTGTGCGCTTCTTTCTGTATCAATATGTGGAGGCATGATGGATGTATAGAGAACGGATGGCAGTTGAGCACATTCCCAGCTCTAACATCTTGAAATGAACTCATCAGGAGTGCTAGAGGAGTGTTTCACACTTAACTGTCCACTGCTGTGTCAAAAATATCCAGCCAAGAGCAGCTCTGCGGTCAGACACTGACCACTGATGAAGGACTAGAGGATGGCTAACACAGAGTGTGCATCAACAGATGGGCTACAGTCTCTAACTGTACACCAGCAAGGAGCCAGAGCTAATAAAGTGGCAGGTGAGTGTGTGATCACCTGTGTAGAGTATTTTATTTGTATTGGTTTTGCAGACTGATGAAGCAGTTTGCTATCTAAATCAAATAACCCATGTAGCCTCTATGGAAAGCATGCCATGATTAATAATCAGTGTTCACCTAAACAGACCATAAGAAAAGCTTCTTCTGTCTTTCAGTTTGCTAGCTTAAATCCTCACTAGTTTACACTTTATGCTAGCTGTCTTTTTTCTCAGTATTACCTATTAAAAGACTTAGTGTTTCATTCTGTGTGTGAGTAAATGAAAATTGAGTAAATGATGCCTTGCCTCATCTCTAGCATAATGTCTGCTAGCTCCCCTTTTGGATTCTATGTCAGGTTAGTGGCAGTGCCAAGCTATCCGCAGTGTTTTCCACAACATTAATGAGACATATTTAAGCTCTTCCCAACCTTTTGCAAACCACGGCCCACACAACTGACCACTAAACCTTGTGCAGCTCAGGATGATTTAATACAGTAATCATACAGGCTATCAAATTTCTCCATACCTACATAATAACATATTAAACTAAAGCAAGAACAAGAGTATATTCAATGTAATAAACAATAAACATAAAATAGACTGATGCAAGACATAGGATAGAATAAAATAAGGGCCTGGAGATATATATATATATATATAACTCACAGTTATGCTCCAAAACTCACAGTCCAGATAACAGGCAGGGGTTATAACACAGGCAGGCAACAATTAAGGCAAATCCAAAAACCAGGAACAAGAAACCAGGTGACAAAGAAAGGATCAGAAGCACTCACGTAGGAGCACAGAAACTTCTTGACTAACACAACAAACAGAGAGATTTATGAAGCCGTCTTAATGAGTCCATGATCAGCTGCAGGTGTCCTGCAGATTTAGCGGTAGGGGTAGAGGTGGAGCGAAGCCAGGCCTTCTGGACATGTGACACGTGACAACAGTTCACTATTCTGCCATTCTGAGTCACTCCAATGTCCGCAGTCGTGTCTGTTGGGTCAGTCAGGTACAGCGATGAGACTCGTCCTTGCGTACATCACATATGCGGCCCGAGCATGGAACTCTCACATCTCACAATGTCAAACCTACCCATATATATATATATATATATATCCATTAACACTTAAAACTTAAATAAAACTAGCCATGTTGCTTACTTCCAATTGTGCTTGCACACAGAAGAATGTGACCTCTGTATTTAACCCATCACCCACATATACACACACACACTCATGGGCAATGAGCTCACTTGCCCAGAGCAGTGGGCAGCTCTATCTGCAGTGCCGTGGGAGCAGCTGGAGGTTAGGTGCCTTGCTCAAGGGAACTGTAGTCATGTCCTGTCGGTAAGGAGGATCAAACTAGCGACCTTCCAATCACAAGGCTGGTTCCCTAAAGTCCAGCCTACCACTGTGTGTATATTATAACAGCCCCTTAGCATTACCCCAATATGGCTCACGACTCACAGGTAAAAAATCTGTAGCTTAAACATTTGATATTTGTAGCAGACATCTAGTAGGTAAAGCTAATCTACCCGTCGGATGTATGTACTTTGCTGCACACAGAGGGAAAGAAATATTTGCAGACTGAATTTAACAGCAAACTGTAAATAAGTGATGTATGAAGCAGTCTTGCGAAATGGATGTGGCCCGAGGGCAGACATTTAGAGACCCCTGGTGTAAGGCATTTGTCACAGAATGGTTAAAATGAGCATGAGCACTATGTTTTATCAAATATAAAAAACTTCATTTTTATGGTCACTGGTTTGTGACCTCTCAGCCTAAAACACAAAGAGCTGGTATTTGGCCTGCGACTGCAGAAGCTTTCCTTTAGCACGAGCGCCAGTTCTAAAGCCTTAAGACTCTTTAGTGTCTATTTTTGAGGTTTTATACACTAAGAAGAAGTTCCTTCCGTTTGTCACATCTTAACCTTCACTCAATGAAGATTAATCACTTCGAACTGACAGAAGTGTTTTTCAGCTTTCCTTTTCCTGTTTGTGTCTATGTATGTGTGTGTGTGTGTTTGTGTGTGTGTGTGTGTGTGTGTAAGACTTCTGGAAGTTGGCAGCGAGTCGATACCACACATCCGTTCACACTCCCGTTGCCTCCTTACTGTATTTAAAACGACAGCCAGTGACACTGTGGTGGCGACATTTATAGCACATGTGTGTTTATGAGAGTGAGTGAGTGTGTGTGTGTGTATGTGTGTGTGTGTGTGTGTGTGTTGTGTGTGCGTGTGTGTGTGTGTGTGTGTGTGTGTGAGTGGTGAGCTGGATAAATATCTCTCCACTCCACCACCCACGCTAGCCTTGGTTTTTAGAACACCCCTCGTCCAGTTCTCACACACACAATAAACATTTACCCTCCAGCGCAGGAAGTTAGTGTCCTGTTTATGCTTCTGGGTGCTCATTCAGTGGACGTGTCCTTTAAAAAAATCCCCACAACCTCACAAGACTGGCCTGACCATTACACCACCGTCACAACCCACTGTACATCATGCTCGAGTTCCATTCTGATCACATATAAGCACGGTTGGGTCAGGCAGAACACACTGGGCTGAATGTCTTCAGTAGCTTATTCCATTAGCATGCATGAAAATCAGCATATTCAGAATGTAATTAGACTACATCCTGATAGGCCACGTACTCTGTCGTAAAGCTGCTGTCATTTTTACTTGAAGGTGCCATGGAATGTATTTGTTCAGCATTTGAAATTCCTCTTTGAGGTCTTTAGAGATGGTATCTGACCTTGGTCAGGGTGAAAATGCCCACATGTGGTTTTAGACGCCCATTTACAACCTATGATTTGGCCCTAGAATGAAACAAACTGTTTTCCCTTTTTGGTGAGCTCATGAATAATCAAATGAGCTCTGTTCTGATTGGCTGGTTTACAGTGAAACACGGCAATGCTCACACAGAAGCGACACATAGAAATAGAAACAGACAGGAAAATAAAATGTAGCAATGCATATAAAGATTGCTAATAGCTACTGTAACCTATAGCAACTACTTGCTCTGGATCCAGATCAACACAAAGGAAATTAAAGTTGTTACTCACTATGAAACTTTCAGGTTAGCGCTATGTTCACACTAGCAGGCAACAGAGTAGCATGCGACCATTCATTTCCTATGGGAGTACGCAATGTGAAGCTACGACTGAGCAACAAGCAACACAGCGGCAAGCGACAAATCGAGTTGAGATTTTCTCAACTTTATGCAAATGAATTATGATGAGGCGAAGCAACATTGTAAATGCTTGGCTCCACCAATTCTTCAGACCACTCAAAGACATGGGGCTCGGAGGTCCCAAGCTTCTCCTCTCTAAACTTTTTGTTCCTCCTGGTATTTTGTTCCTATTCTCAAGAGAACATGGAAAAGAAGCTCATCACCACTGTTTCTTCTGTTAGCCCATTTTATAAGATGGATCTTTGTACATATACACTCATCATCAAAAGAATAGTTGGACAAATAGTTGCACCCAGATGGAATCAACCGAAAGCAATGAAACTTGGTGGTAATGTTTGACATTGTGAGACATGCTAATGATTTAAATTTCATGTTCGGCATGTGTCGTAAGCAAGGATAGGCCTTATTGCTGTACCTGACCGGTCCAACAGCCACGACTGGGGACATTCAGCAAGCAGTGATGCCCTCCATGAGTCATCCTGTTAGTTCCAGGCTGCCATGGAGTGACTCAGAATGGCAGCGGGTCATCTTCAGTGAAGAGTCAGTGTCAAACAGCCTCGAACATGCTCACAAGAGACGGACTTGGGGTGACCTAAGTGACTTGTCGCCTGCTAGTGTAATTGCAGGGTAAGATGATCAGCTTCAGCTGGCAAACAGTGATGAAATCACACAGTACGGCTGCTACTGACATGTTGCTATTGTGGTTGTGATGCAAATCAAGATGAAACTTTTGACTCTTCAGGGTCAAAAGCTGAGCGAAATTGTTCAATATTGTCCAAGCTTTGAGAAACTGTCCGGAGTGAGATGTGCAGAGCAAACTAACAACACTGAGTTAAAGTTGGGGGATCTTCCAGGATCTTGAAAATGTTCACCAGCTGTTTTCTGAATCAAATGTTCTGTTCCACCTTAAATGGTACTGCAGTAACATTATTTTTGCCTGTATAAACTATAGCATTTAAGGTGGAACTGATTTCAAGATAAACATCAACCATGTCTGCTGACAGTTCAGTTCCTTGGAAAGAGTATGACAAGTGCTGACATTCCCTTCACAGCCTGGGCCCATAGGTTTCTCCACATAGTCCACCATTTTCATTGCTGTTTTGCTGGTTTGGAAGGTGAGCTGGTATGTGTAAATTTAGGGGGTGTGAATATTAAGCTCAGTCAGTTTAGACTCGTTTCACCATCCTCTGTTGTAAATGCGGGATTTGTATTTGAAAGAGGAACGACAGTGTTTGAGATTCACAGTATGTCAGATTTAATGCACTGAAATCTCCATATTTAGCTATGCCAATGTAATGACGTGTATGGCCCATTTTATTAAATCATAGCTTTCCCACTAATTTCCACATGCTAGCTAGCATCACATGGTGCCACCAGGCATGGAGGGCGAAGTCCAGCATGTGCTTCCTCCGAGTTGGATGAAGCGCCACTGCATTTTATTTAAACTGCTGCTGACGCAACTACATTGGACAGCTCAACACGCTTGGAGGAGAACACTCACCGCAAATTACATTAGCTAACCGTCACCCACACTGGCATCACGCTGAGTTTTGGGGGGCATCCTACCCACACAGACTGCACAATGCTGAGTTCCACACTGTTGCTGGCAGGCAGTTTTCTTCATGTAGTTTATCCTGTTAACATGTTTCGTGAACAGTTCACTACAGACTCAGGTCTTCTGTGCTTTGTGGGTCACAAGTGTAAAACACACACAGAAGTCCAGTACAGGACTGATGCTGAAAGCCGTGTGTCACACGGTGACCAAACATTTAACACTGTTGTTTTTAATGAATGTACCCTGCTAGAAAAACTGGCATGGAATAGCCGGCATATGCTGTGTTTTGAACGCTAGTCAACCAGTATGACCATTTTAAGCTAAACATCAATTATTGGGTACTTTGTATCGTCCCCAACCATAACCCCTAATGATATTTCCAATTTGCTTTTTTGAAGATCATTTTGATTTCTCTTGAGGTGAAAATTTCGATTATCTTTAGGGTTCATTTTTAAACAAAAAATTCTGTCCCATTTTCTCATGTCACTACCAAAACAGTTATAGCCAGTGGGCGGGGCCTCGTTTTAGCATTTCAGGGCAGGAAGTGAGACTGTGTCCTCCATGGCCACATGGTGAGCAGTTAGATCCCATTGTTCTGAGGTAAATGTGTCCCAAAGTCTGAAAATCAGTGTGGTACATGAAGAATTGTCACTACTGAAACACTAATGTACAGCACTGGTGCTAAAAGTCCAAATATTTGAACCCAATGTGTTTAATAAATCAGAATCAGGTTTATCAGGTTTATAAAGGTATAATAAAGGTTACCTGCTAGAAAAACCAGTATAGAACAGCACAGCTGGTGACCAGCAAAACTGGCGTATGTTGCGTTTTGGATGCTGGTGTGCTAGTCAACCAGTTTGACCATTCTGGGTGACCAAATGAACCAACACCAGGCCAACACTACACCAGCATAAATCAGCAGGGATGTGCTTAGCTACTTCTTCTTGTATAAGATGAAACATCTTTTATTTATTCTTTTCATGTTTTCCTCCCTGCAGCGTTTAATTACACCTCCGGCTTTCATCATTGTTTGTTTTGTGGTGGCGATTTCTGCTCCAGCAGGGTCGACCTGAAGCATTCTTGTTCCTTATTTCAGGGACACTTTTCATTATGGAGCATATTACAGAGCAGTATATTGACCGTTCCACCAAATTAGTCCACCCTGTAGTCTCGCATTCAAACACTACTGAGTAGTCAGACCTTAGATATCTATAAGGATTGTGTTATGACCTTAAACCCAAAGCATCGTTAGAAATAAGCTAATAAGCTAAACAAAATCACCTATTATAGGGTCCTTTTTATTGTCCCCAACCATAACCCCTGAATTCCAACAGTGATTTTTTTTTAGTGTTACTTTTTTAAAGAACATTTTGATTTCTAAAGTGACAATTTAGATTTATCCTGAGCTTGCTATCCTGCATTTTCATGTCCCTACTAAAACAGTTTTAGTCAGTGGGCGGTGCCTTGTTTTAGCCACGCCCCTGCAATACAAATCTCAGAAGTGAGACTGTGGCTGCGTCTCAATTGTGTACTACACACTAATACTATACAGTATATTCTCTGTACTAATCTAATAAGTATGAGTTCCGCAGACTTGTACACACAATATTAGCATACTCCATCGTTTCTTACTAACAGGAAGTGATGAAGCTCATCACGTCATACCAAGCTGGACTGAAGGCTGCTTTAAAACACAAACTAATACGTACATTATTTGCTAGAATACATGTATGTATATGGACAGATTTGGGTTGAACTCACATTTATTCATCATTTCCGGTCCCGCTACCCCCGCAGCTGCCGTCACATCACCATCTGCCATTTTTTCAGAATTTCTAGATGTGCGAAGATCTACAATGCACACTTTGAGTATGTAGTATATAGTAGAGTTATGAATGTCTAAGTTGAGTACACACAAGAATCTACAATGCACACTTAGAACCAGTCAAAGTGGTTGGACTGTTTCTGTTTCCCATTGCATTGTGGGACAATAGTGTCCGTTGTTACCGTACTGAAAACTCAACTGGATCTAAGTGTGCAGTGTGGATTTCTGAGTATACACAACTTTGACATTCGGAATTGTACTATATACCACATACCCAAACACTAGCTACGATTAGTATTAAATGCAAAATTTAATACACAATTTAATTGTGTCCCCATCCCTCATGGCCACATGGTGAACAATAAAGTCCTATTGTTTTTAAGTCCATGTGTCCCAAAGTCCCAGTATAGATCATAAAGAATTATCACTACCGAAGCACTAATTTTCTACTATTCTGTAAGCATTTTTGTGTTTTAATTAACACTATGATTGATTTGTGTGTGTCACCTGCTCAAAGCTGTGTTTGCTAGTTTTGTGCTAGCTAGCATTCTTGAGTTTGGCTCAAAATGAGCTAAAACGGTCACCACCAAAACATTTGACGAATGGTGTTATGATTGTTTTGGTAATGACAGACATTCCATGCTGGTCTAAGCTGGTTTATGCTGGGCTGGTGCTGTTTTAGCCAGTCACCCATCATAGTCATGCTGGTTGACCAGCATTAAAGGAAACATGTCATCACTTACTACTGTAAATCAATGGAACCAGACTTTTTCCCAAGCAGTTTTGGGCCATTTTTGTTGGTCCATTCATCATGACTTTTTAAACAGCAGGTCATATGATTAAATGATGTATGACAACTGACAAAAATGGAGGTAATGTTTTTCATTGGACAGTGACAATATGCTGGTTTAGCTGTTGACCAGCTATGCTGTTCTGTGCTAGCTGGGGAAACCTATTTAAGGTATATGGTCAGTAAAAGTCTGAAATGTGTTTTCAGTGCTGATTTTGAGCCAAATAGGACAAAAAATGGGTTAAATGGTCTAAGCACTTACTGAGGGACACTGAATGAAAGGATTTGTCCTGCTCATGGCACTGGGGACTCAGTTTATGACTCATTTTCATGTTCAGTAAATAAATCACTTTAAAATAAAGTCTTTCAGTTTGGCAGCAACTGTGTCGATTGTGTCATATGTTTGATTGGTGTGGAAATGATGTGCAAATAAATCAAGCTAATTCAGAGCTTTGCACCACTTTCTCAGTATCATGATGTCCAGCAACATCTGAAGGAACTGGACTGACCTTCGCCTTCTGCACCCGAGCCATGGGAACTCTGTCTGGGAACGCAGTGAGACATCCAGACAGGACCACATCAGCCCCTAACTTTAGATACCAGACACACACACACACCCCGAAAACACACCCAGACGCAGCAGCTCAGCCCACGCTCACGCACGCTCGCGCTCTCTGATACATTCACACACTTTAATGAACGCAGAAACACAGATGTGAGCAGCTCGACCGCCCACACACTCCTAAACACTCTTACACAGGAATACACTAATGCGTAAATACCTGCCCACGCGTGCACAGTCTTGCGTAGATACACAAAGACACGTACGCCCGCACCCCGCGAGTCCACACGCAACAAATTTCCCCACACACACACAGAGTTGTGCACAGCGCCCGACTCAGTGTCACTTTAATCCCTCTGTAGTTTGGCTCCTCTCTCGCTCTTTGTCTGTGCAGGATTTCTAACACAGTCACATTCAAACTCTCCCTCTCTCTCTCTCTCTCTCTCTCTTTCTCTCCCCCTCCCTCTCTCTCTCTCTCTCTCTCTTTCTCCCTCTTCCTCTTCCTCTCTCACCCGCTTACACATCCTCAGTGAGCTCTCTTTTTTCTTTTTCACTTCTCACCAACACTATTCCCTCTTTCTTTCTGTCCTCACTTTTTCTCTGTTATCGCTGACTCTCTCTCTCTCTCTCAGTTCCCTAATTTTCTCTTTCTCTGTCCTCTCTCTCCCTTTCTGTCCTTTTACACGCTCTCAATGTGCTTACTCTTATTCACTTCTCACGAACCCTCATCCCTCTCTCTCTTTCTCTCTGTCCACACTTCCTCTTTCTGTCTTCTCTCTCTCTCTCATTTTCTCTCTCAATTCTCTTTTTCTCTTTTCTATCTGTTTTGTTTGACGCTGTCTACACTCTCTCCCTCTTTCTTACTCTCTATCTGTCAGTCTGTCTCTCACTCTTCCTCTCTCAAATCCCTAATTTTCTGTCTTTCTCTTTGTCCTCACTTTCTCTGTCTTTGTAATCACTGTCTTCTCTCTCTCACTCAATTCCCTCACTTTCTCTCTCTGTTTGACACTCTCTGCCCCCTCTCTTTCTTTCTCTCTCTCTCTCTCAGGGCCCTCATATTCTAATTTCACTTTGATTTATCCTCGCTTTCTCTCTTTCTCAGTCATTGTTGTCTTCTCTCTCTCTCTCTCTGTTCCCTCTTCTGTCCCTCATCCTCTCTTTCTGTCTTCCTTTCTTTCTTTTTCATCCTCCACCTCCTCCACTTCCTTCACTCTTTATTCTCACACTTTCTTGCCTTTCTCTCTCATCCCTCTGTCTGTTTCATCCCTCACCTTCTCTCTCAGTCTTTCTTTTTTCTCCCTTCCATCACTTTCTCTGTCCCAGTCTCTCGTATACCTTCACCTCCACCCCCCGCCCACCCCCCTCTCTCTCCCTCTCTCTCTCGCTCACCCGCACCCTGCTGGGAGGAGTGCACTGATCTGCGTACGTGTGTGAGCGTGTGAGTGGGTGTCGTGGTGGGGAGGGGGAGGTTTTGGCTGCTGAATCGCGCTCGCGCTCTGGCAGCTGTGAGAGATGGAGCGGGCTGGGCGCGGAGGCGCGTGGGCGTCTTCAGTTCCGCGCGGTGTTGGTGTGTGTGTGTGTTGGGGTGGTGGGGGGTGCTGTTGTCAGGCCCAGAGCGGGGCCCTGCGGCTCACACACCGCCGTCACTGGGAAGAGCTGAAGTGAAGCGCGCGCTTTCCACAGACCAAAATAATACAGCCGGCTGCACCGGGCTGCAGAAAGGGGGTGCCCGCAGTTTCAGCTCTCAGACAGAACTGTGAGAGAGTCGCAGGCGGCGGGTCCAGGTCTGTGCTGTGGAGTTAATCTACTGTCTGCAGTGAAGGGCTTTGAGCGAATGGGAATATATATAGTTGTATGCAAAAGTCAAGAGACCCAGGAGAGTAGGAGGGATCTTGACACTGAGGGGGACACATTTGCTAGCATTTGCTCCTAATCAAAGCCCACCCCCATCCCCTCAAATACTAGCTAGTTATAAGCTGATCCCACTGTAGCTGTGACAGAAACATACTGTGTGTTTGGTGGAACAACATTTGGGGAATTAACAATAAACAGAAAATAGATAAACAAAATGCATTAATATCTGTACTTCAGGCTATTAATCCATTATCCATTCTAAACATGAATCAGTTTAAAACTTCACCTCACACCCTTCATCTACAATTCTGTCATCAGTAATCATTATAATCATTCATCATTATTTTCATTATATATATATATTACTTTGCAGTGATATATATTGTTTATTTGTATTGTATATTGTATATTGTTTATTGTTTATTTAAAAAATGAAGAACTGTCCACTTTGACTGGACTGGAAATAAATCATGGATGGTCTCTCACTTTTGCACCTGTATCCTGTATCCCAACCTCGACCAACAATGGAAGACTCTATTACACACTCCTACCTTGCTGCTCCACCTATAGAGAGAGATATAGAGTCAGAGACGATAGCTTATTTGCTGCTGCACAGTGCAGTGCTGGTAATCTTCTAGTCCTTCATCAGTGGTCACAGGATGCTGCCCACAGGACGCTGACCACAGGGCACTGCCCACAAGACACTGCCCACAGGACGCTGCCCACAGGACGCTGCCCACAGGATGCTGTAGGCTGGATAGTTTTGGTTGGTGGACTATTTTCAGTGTCTGTGTCTGATCTACTCACACCAGCACAACACACACTAATAGCTCACATATGCTTGTTTCTGTAAATGCAACACTTCAGGAAATTTCAATGTTCCCTGTTATGGTGTTGTGCTCTTCTCGTTGCTCTTCCCAACTTTTGCCGTCGAGTCCTGCTGAAAAACTTGTCCAAAACACACAAAAAAACAACCTGCATACAACCAGCACTAACCAGCATAAACCAGCATAGGCTAGCATGAATTTCATGCTGGTCTCAGCTCATTTTTTTGCTCACCAGGGACCGCAGTGGTGGAATAAACTGGATGTTGACTTTTTGGGGGCCCAAGTGTCTTTTTGTTGAAATTCAGAGGAACCCAGTATTATACAACCCCAAAAAGCCTGTTCCACCCTAAATAAACAGTCTACACTGTTAAGGCTCACCACTGATAATCACACATTGTCCCAGCACCATGCTCAACATGCCAACATTTGTGTGGCTTCATGCCACCATTGGCCAGGCACCACCTTGAGGCGTGGGATAACTTTTTTATGTGAACGCAGCATTAAAGAGTTGATCTCTTTGTGTTCTCCTTTAACATTGCATTGTTCTCTTTTGATGTTAATGCTTTCTCAACTAATGTATTTCTCTTCTACCTTCATGTGTGAAACGTCTACCAGTTTCTTCAAATGTCTGCATGATTCAGTAATTGAGATGTTAGCAGTGTTAAGATTGGTCAGAGGGAACAAATCTTTTATTCTACAGAGACTTACCCAATTTGCTGAGATTTTCTGCACAGTGGCGGTGATGGGAACCAGGGGTTCTGATGTTCTACACTACCAGTCAAAAGTGTAGACACGGCTACTCATAGAAGGTCTCCTTATGTTTATCTTAATGCTTTACTTTAGAAAAGTGAAGGCATCAAACTACAAAATAGCACTCATGAAATTATGCAGTCCACCTTAAACACCTCCAAAATGGAACTTTACAGGAGGATAAAACAGCTTTCTTAACCTGCAGTGGAGGTAAATGCAACTAGACTTTTTCTAAGCAGTTTTGGACCAATTCTATTGGTCTGTCCACCATGGATATTCACTAAACTGAAAGGGGAACTAGAGCTTTTAAACTGTCCTAAAAAACAAACCACAAAATATGTATTAGAGGTGGCTATATGGCAGAAATATAATACTGTGAAACATCAATATATGTGTATATGTGGTATATCAGGATATGTATTGTTTCAGACATCTCTTCAGTTGGAACTGTTAAGTGTAAGCCTGTAGAGTCTTTAAGATCACCAACAACATCCATTTAGTGTCTAAACCTTTGACAGGTACAACACAAAAACAGCCATTTCATTAATGGCCAGTGAACCTACATGTCCTCTGATTTGTGTTAAACGCTGATAATGCCTTTTTAAGGTGGTATGTTTCAGCAGAATGGAGCATTTCATGTTAGACCTTTTTGAATGACTTTTTGTCTGCTTCTCAGCCATTTAATCCAGCAGCAATGTTGAAAAATCAGTGGAACTGAATTAACGCGTGTTCTCTCTTAATGCTGTTGTGTTCTCATCTGCTGCTGCACCGAGCTGAGTGGCCACCTGCCATTTACCGGGCTGCCATTAGTGAGAAGATTTGGGTCTTAATTGGTAAGCATGGGCTGAATTAAAAGACCACTCACACGCGTGGAGTGCTGCGCGTAATAAAGAGAGAAAAGAGAAACGCAGGGATGAAATTATGAATGAATGTGTTCGTTTACTCTGATCAGGCTTTTGAGTTTGTCTCATTTGGAAAGTGAGAACAGGCACTGATTGAGCGATTCGGGTGTGATTTGACTCAGATGGGAAAGATGAACAGATCGCCTGTCCTCTACAGTCTCTTGTGAGAGTGGTGGTGGTGTTGGTGTTGGTGGTGGTGGTGGTGGGGGGGTTCAAGCAGGCTTAGTTTAGTTCACAAATTGAGAGAAAGAGAGAAAAGAAACAAAAAAAGAAAAGATAAATAAGGAAGAGAGAGATGAGAGAGAGGGAATGAAACAGAGAGAGAAAGGATAGGAAAGCAAGTGTGAAGAATGGAAGAAGCTGTGAAAAAGGAAGTGAAAGACACTAAAAGAGAGAGAATGTGAGAAAGAGAGGGAAGGGGTGAAAGAAAGAGTGGAGTGAAGAGAAGGAGAGAGAAAGAAAATGTGAGAGTAGGGAAGGGTGAAGTAGAGAGAGAGGGAAAAGGAAGGTAAAGGGACTAAGGGAGAGCGAGAGAGGAGAAAAGAAAAGAGGGAGACAAATAGAAAAAGAAGAGAAGAGAGAGAAATGCAAAAGAGAGAGAGAGAAACCGAGAGGGTGTGAAAGAGAGACAAGACATGAAAGAGGTGAGAGAAAGAGTGAAGAGTGAAAAGTGAAAGAGAGAGAGGAAGAACGAGAGACAGGGAGAGGGAAGAAGAAGAGAGGGAGAGAACGCAGGAGAGATAGAGGTGGGAGGGGGGAAACAGAATGAGACGGAGAGAGAGGGAGGCAGAGGAAGAGAGAGACAGAGTGAGATAGAGAGATAGAGAGATACAGAGAGAGAGAGAGGTCGTAATGAGGTCAGCTCAGAGCTCAGGGGAAATGAGCCAAAGGCCGTGGGCGTCGAGAATGTGTGGGCTACCTGTTCTGCTCTGGAGAAACCAGTGTCATTAAACTGCGGCCTGAAAACAGACTCGACCAAGCACTGATTAAAGCTCTGCCTGCTCTCGCAGACCACTGCTCATCAAAATCCACTCACCATGCACAACATGACCGCGTCTGTGTTCTCAATCATTAATCCACTCTGAAAGTGAACATTTCAGTGATGTGTTTTCCTCATGCAGTATTACAATGCTTTAACCGAGGGGCGCAGCTACTGGGGGGCGGGGGAATCACACAATGTGATACGGTATTGTGGCGATACTTAAGCCACAATACAACACTGCATCTTCTCCTTCAAACTACTGGAAAACTAAAACTCTTTTCCACAGAGGAAAACTTAGTCGATGACAGGAACAAAGAACTTGGACCGACGCGCGCAGAGCTAATGCTAGTCAGATGAGCTTTATTGAACAATCGGGTAGTTGAACACAGCACCAAAACACGACCAACCATAAGCAAGGGAGAATGCAGGATCAGAGTCGAGGGACAGGCTAAGGTCAGAACCAGGGGAGTCAGGCAGCGAGGCAGCCAGAGTAGGAGGAATAGACAAGGAGAGTAGTCAGGGGAACGGAAGGAGGTCAAAAGCCAGAGAGTAGAGCAAAACGAGAAATCAGTACAAGGGAAGAGGCAAAAAGCGGTAGTCAGGAAACAAAGGGAGTCAAAGCTGGGAGTCGAGATCACAAGGAAGAAACCCTCAGTAATGCAAACGGGGTTGGAAAAACTTCGCTGAGTGTGTGTGTTATAAACAGACTGGGGACATGTGAGTGTGACGTCATCGGGTGATGCACTCAGGGAAGTGGAGTTCGGTGGAGAGCGGTGGAGTCAGGGAAACCCGGAAGCGTGACAGTCGACAGGTTTGTTCCTGGTCTGTTCATCTCACTTCAAGCAGAACAAACGTTATAAAAAATCTTACTATACATTTATATAATACAAATATCATCCAAGTATCGATACAATATTACCACACTAAATATCACAAAACCATGCGGAATCAAGTTTTTCCCAACCCCAAGTAGCTCAGAGGCCTGGGAGAGGGCTGTGCTAGGCCTTTCCTCCACACAGGCCAGTGAAGATTTTACACTCATCGACAATAGAATTGTTGCACCCAGAGGAAAAGGGAGTGTGGGATTGCAGTGCTATTGGGAAGGAAGATAAAGGTTACCAGGAACAATAAATGATGATACATTTAGACTGATATGATCAATATTTATTGAGCTACACATACAGAAGTAGTGTCTCTCAGTATGGTGTCAGATTGCCATGTTTGCTAATGTAACATACCAGACGCAGTACGAGTGACACCAGGCCTTTTGGATGTGTGATGGGTGACAACAAACCGTTCATCTTGGTGCTGACCACGGTGCTCCCACATATGGATTCGTTGGTCGTGTCCACCAAGACAAAAGCAGGACTCGTCACTGAAGATGACCCGCTACTATTCTGAGTCACCATTGCAACGTTTGGCAACGTTGACATGGTGTTAAGGGCAGTCGTCGTAACGGTCTGCATGTATGTAGTCCTGCGTTGTGCAGCCGCCTGCCAATGGTGCTGCCACTAACAGGATGACTCATGGAAGGCATCACTGCTCGCTGAATGTCCACAGTCGTGGCTGTTGGGTCAGTCAGTTACAGCAATAAGGCTTGTCATGGGCAAGTATGTTGTCTTCTGGCACTATCATGACTTCAAGAGAACCTTTTACACTAGTTTTCGAGGTTCATAATTACATGCTTTAGTTTTCCCAAAACACAATATTTTCCTCATACTGTACATCTGTGCCCACCCTCTGTCTGAGACGCTATGATAGAGCTCCTGTGTCCTTAAGCCCTGCCTCTCAATGAGTCCAGTGTGCTTTGATTGGTCAGCTCACCAACACTGTTCCCGTGTGGTCAACCGCCAGAGTGGTATCCTGCCGTAAGTTCCGCTCCCCACACTGCTGTGGCTGTTCTCACAATAGCGCCTGTTCTGCTGTATCAGTTTAATCAGAGTTCTATCCTGAAAGTCTGGTAGAGCAAGCTAGTTGACCATATCCACCTTTGCAAGCTAGAGTGGAGCAGGTTGAAGCGGCACCTTGAATTTGGTGGTGCTACAGTCCCTGTTAGAATGTCCTATCGTAGATCATATTTATCAGTAGCTCCATGCATGAGACTCCAGGCAGGATATTTTGATAGCTTGAACTTGTCTTATCAAAAACACTACCAGCATTAAAAGAACAGGGCTGAAGTCAGCTTCCTGTTCATCCTATTCTTGTTTGAATTTTCCCATTCCACCTTAAATGGAACAGCATTTACATTCTGACGCTGGCATTCATCTTATCATTCACCGGCATCTTGTTTGAATTTTCCAGTTCCACCTTAAATGGCGCAACAACTATTATTAAAATGCCTCAGGTGCCAGAATGTAACTGCAGGATACCAGTGCTGGTAAACCGTTTTGTGTTTGAGAACCCACATTTTGACAAATGAAGGATCATGCTTATTGTTTAGTACAATAACAAGCAAGGGAGGCTGAATCCTCGCCGTCAAACAAGCAAAAACATGTAGAAGTGCAATAAAATCAGGACAGGCAAAGGTAGAAAAGCTGATATCGCTGTAGGTTCTCGGAAAGGGAAGGGTGGGTGGATTGTTCTGTTGAGTTGTCCCAATCTACAACCTCATCGCATGAGATTATACAGTTTACCTATTCAATACATTTACCAGACACTTTATTGGAAACACCTCCCTTGTCCAGTAAAAGCTCTAGTGCATATATTAAAGCACAGTTTTGGTTAGTCATACTCTATACCTTCATCAGTGCTCAGGTTCTGACCATGGAGATGCTCTCGGCTGGATACTTTTGCATGGTGGACCATTCTCAGACTAGCAGTGTCACTGACACATGCAAAAACCCCAGCAACACTGCTGTACCTGAAACACTCATTACAGCAGCGTATACTATACCATGCCACCACCTTGTTAGTGTCACTGCCGGGCTGAGAATGGCCCAGCACCAATATAGTATCTGATTTGTGGTGGTCTGTGGTCAAACAGTGCGTATATAGTGGACGTATAGTGGACCCATAATAAACAAGCAAAAAAAAAAAAAAAAAAAAAAAAAAAAAATATATATATATATATATATATATATATATATATATATATATATATATATATACATATACACTATATATATATATATATATATATATATATATATATATATATATATATATAATACTATATATTATACTATATAATATATATAATATATATTAATAAGCAGGATTGTTTTCTGATTAAACATTGCAGTGACTATCTCGTTAGTGTCACCGCTGTGCTGAGAATTATCCAGCGCCCATATAATATATAATATTTGTGATGGTCTGCGGTTACACAGTCCGTGTGTAGTGGACTTATAAGGCAAGCGGACTTCATAAATGGTGGTGTGTACATATCCGTAGAAGCTACTTTGATCAGGTACCATTTGAAGGCACCTTTAGAAGTTGTGCTTGCATCTCCAGCATCTAATGCGTCGCTCATCACTCCCTCAGCCGGTTGGAGGCACGCTCTGTACAGGCGAACCCATTTGCACATCACTCCAGGTGTATTTGCATTTCAAATGCGGAGATTAGCGAGCGCCTCCCCCAGCCTCCCGTGTGGCAGCAGCAGCAGCGTGGAGCCTCCACCTCACCTCCTCCTTTCTCCGGGGAGCGACGAGGAGCTGCCATCAGCTCTCGCTGTGTTTCATCTGCTCTGTGCCTTCGTTCTCTCCCGACCCGAAGAAGCTGAAAAACTACACTTGAGTCTGTGAATCCAAAGCCCAACGGATCTTGAGTTATTTCATTTCATAACAGTAGCGTCGCACGTTAAAGCCTAATTAATAAGTGAAGATTCTGTTCGCTTAATTTGATCATGCACACATTTCCATCCAGCCTTTTGACAGTGTCAGCATGTACAGACCTTTGCAACTGAAATTAAATGTATCAGTTTGTAGGGCAGACAACCCCCTGGTGTGTAATGTCTTGTCCCACACTAAACAGACACCTATCTATATTTTACTCTATTCGCACTTAGCAAAATTGTTCTGGCCCAAGCCCCATATTTATCTGGCACGCTTTTCACATAGATTAATGGCACTTGGGTGGACTGCTCCCGTTTCCAAGATGTGGGCCACATATGCACCAGATTACGGCCTACACATCAGGCCAAAGTAGGCATCTCTGCTGTATCTCTGCCAGAAGTGCACCAGATCTGTTTTGGAACATGTGGGCCACATGAGTTTTTATACTTTAGGGTCATGCAGCTTGCCACTAGGCAGCCAAAAGTGGACCAGATCTGTTTTGGGACATGTGGGCCAAATGCATGTTTTAAATATGTGGACCACCTTTGGTTTACTGCAGATTGCTATTGCTGAAAGTGGGTTAGCAGTGCCATACCTTTGCCACATGTTGACTGTATGATATGACTCGTTCCATGTATGGAAAATGGGTCTCAAAGCAGGTGTTAATAATCGACTAAAAGGAGTTACTGCATTTGGGTGTTTTGAAGGCCATAGCGTGAAGGAAGTAGCTGAATCTGCAGGTGTATTGAAGCGTACTGTCATACGGGTCTACCAGCAGTGGCTAAAATCCCAGTCTACATGAAACTCTCCTCAGAATTGGGCCAGGAAAGCCATCCACCAAATCTGGCCCAACTGTACAACTCTTTGATGTAAGAGTATCTGAACATTGATGTGGCCTACATCCAGAAACGTATCCAGTCCATGCCAAATCCAATCACAGCTGTCATTCATGCTTGTGGAGGTATTACGCACCATTAGGTACGTTTAGGTAACAGGTGACTCATTTTTTTCCCCAGTGACCTTTATGTAGTATCAAACAGATATTACATTATTAAATTATTACATATGACAAAATCTATAGCTTAGTAAGTGGTCCATATGGACTTCATACCTTCTACTGTTTCTTAATTACTGTAGAAATTCAGAAGGTGACACTTAATGACTTGCTGATACTGGCCAATATACATGCCAACATGTGAATAAGGAGAGTGCTGGGACTTTTTATTCCACTTCAAGGGCTGATTTAGACCCCTTCCTTGAATGGATGAATCTGATGATTGCAAATGCCTTGAAAGACAGTGGTGGATAGCAAGGCAGGAAATGTAATTGGTTACTGTACTTAAGTAGGTTTTTGGTGTATCTTTACTGAAGTATTTCCAATTTGAAAGTCTAATATCTGACTGTTTACTCCACTACATTATGGCCAAATCTCTCCTTCCTTTCGGCTCATGTGAACATAAAAACGTAGCATGTCCAAACAAAAGAAGCGTGAAGCGAGCCCACCAATCAGGGTACGGCTGTTTTGTTTTGAGCTTGTTTTGACCTGTTGGACAGAGCTTGGTTCTAGCTAATGGAACCTGTTCTCCTTCAGTGTTTTGTGCTTATGATCGTTTGAATAGACATCAGTGTCAGACTAATTAATGAGCTTCTATTAAAGACTGGTGGACTGAAAGACACTAGAGTCTCTTCACCTAAACTGAGCTGATTAAGAGTCTTGTTCCAGAAATGATAATAGGACATTAGAGCCCTAATAAATCATGCTACTGTTACTCTCCATACTTAAGTACATTTGAAGGTAAATACTTCTACTTTTACTGGAGGAGTATTTTACTTTGGGGATCTCTACTTTAACTCAACTACATGGTTTCGTACTTCGTCCACAACTACTGAAAGACAATTCAAAGAGAACTCAGTCAAAACTTGGTGAAGGACTTGTCTTCTGAGGATGATGTCATCTTATCTTCGTCAGTTTAATGCAGATTTTGCATTTGAGACTCAAACATCGAGCTGGACCTTCTTTTTGAGAATGTGCATGTGATGTTAATACTCTGGTGTTGGTGTACAGTAAGTGGGGAATATAGTGATTAAGACAAAAGCTCTTTTAATGAACACAGCAGCAATGGAGCACTACTGAACAGCTGGGATAACCAGCAGGTTATTAACAGCTACACACTTCAACAGGACGTTAGACACTAACACTGGACCACTACCTCACTAAACAGCCCCACCGCCAACACAGAATGACACCAGCAAAACCTGTGCACATCTTTAAGCTATCAGTCCCAACTATTGACTTCAAAACTGTGTTTAAAGTTTCTCTTACGGCTGCTGAGGCATGACCACACAAGTTTGGGCAAATCTGAGCAGAGTCCCTGGTCGCGTTGGGCATACCGTGCCTCCCTCGCAGTCACTGTGCAGAAGGAGGTACAGAGCGCCCACTGTCTCACACAGCAGCAGAGCAGAGATCGCTGCATCCTCCTACTCAGCACGGCAGGCATCCTTGCAGCTCATGGCGTCATTCCTTTCTACTTGGGGTGGATTCAGTAAATGACTTACAACAAAAGCTCATAATCTTTCTGTCTACGCTGAACATGGTTAGCTTTCTTAAGGCGCACAATCTCTGTGGCCCTGACTTTGATGATACCAGTGAGGAGACGGAAAACACAGCCCTGTGGTGAGCCGGGGGAAGAGAGAAGGTCTGAGATGAAAAGTCATTGGCCTCAGCATGCTGTGGCCTATATATTCAAAAATCCATAATCCAGCTGCCGAACTAGAACCAATATTAAATTACATTACTAAACAAACATTATTTATTAAACACACTTAAACAAATATTAATTTACTGAAGGTTTGAGGTTTTATTGAGTTGCAGGCAGACACAAAACCCACAAAGAAGAGTCTCACATGAGTCTTTGGCCCTTTAAGATCACTAGAAAGAAGATTCAGGGGAGTGCAACAGTAGCATCGTCTACCTGTCACGTCTGCTGCCTATTCCCCTCCATGCCACCAGAGGTCACTATCACCAGAATTCTAATTAGTGATCACATGTTTCCTGTGTCAGCCATTTTGTACGGTATATAAACCTCAAGCTCAGTTGTACACTTTTAGCCCTTTTCCACCAACGTGGAAGATGTTCCGTTCGGGTTCATGCACCTAGTTTTGAACCATTCGGCGCAGTTACACCAAAAATAAATCAGTTCAGAACCCAAAAAGTTCTTTCCCAGCTGGAACCAAAGAATAGTAGGTTCTTCAGCACAACCCATGATGACATCCATGGGCGTGTCAGTTGTTGAGGAAGGAGAAGTCAACAATGGCGACACCCAGTGGTCTGCCGAAGAACCTCTTCTACGTCTTCTGATCAGCAGTAGTTGATCCGTGCTCGCTTTCTGGATATAAACTGGATATATCTGGAATAACAGCATAAACACTCACAGTAATCTGTACACTCTGCACACCTGTTTACTGTTACTACTGTTTACTACCACTGTACAGCGCCCTCTGTTGACGATGATGATGTATCCTTTGACGTTCTGTGGTTTCAGTAAAAGCTTGTCCAAATGCAGACTGGTTCCCTGGATAGCACCATGGTTGTACACCATGGTTGGGCTATTTGTGAAGTCTTGTTTGGTTCTTCCCGCAACTCTGAGCATTACGTTTCCTGGTATCCTGAATTGATGTGACCTCTTGTTTGCATGTTTTGACTAATGAGGTTTGGATCACGTTTTGTTTTGTCTACCTGGTTTCCTGGACTGATCTGATGGTGACCTGGCCTGTTCCTCTTAACGTTTCTCTTAGCCTGTTAATAAACCTGAACTTGATTTCAACGAGTTGTCCAGAAGTTCTTTGTTACACTACTCCCTACAAGTTCTATATGCAAACTGCATTGAGTCCAAATGCTCCTCTACTAGACACACAAGCTCTGCTTTAATGAGTTTCTCAAATACCTTCATGATGTGAAGGCTACAGGGCGAAAATCATTCAGCTCCTAGGGTGATTTACATTTAGCCGGAGGAACAATAATAGACTTTTTCCATGGAGCAGGGATTTTTCCCAGCTTCACTGACCTTTTATAAATAGGACAGAATATATTGCTTAGCTGCACATACATTCAGAAGTACCTGAAATACTATCTGGTCCAGGACTCTTATTTGATTTACTTTGCATGGCTTCTACACTAAGCAGATCAAAAATGTTCCTTCTAAAACCACATCTGCAGAGGGAGAGTGAGGCAGTTCAAATCTCAAAGATGATTTGGTGCCTCGACCAGTTCCCCCGTCATGTCTAATGGATGGTATCTCATACTATCCCATGCCATTTTAAAATAATTATTGCTTATTTTCAGTTTTATCCTTGTACTTTAACTTTGCTTTCATGATTTTTAATCTAACAGGTGGGCCAAATGCATGTTTTAAATATGTGGACCACCTTTGGCTCACCGCAGATTGCCAGTGCCGATAGTTGGTAAGCAGTGCCATACCTTTGCCACGTGTGGACTGCATGATATGACTCGTTCCATGTGAGGAAAATGGGTCTCAAAGCAGATTGAAGGATTGCTTTTGGGCGTGCAAAAGACACATGATCTTTCTGTCCAAGCTGAACACGGTTAGCTTTCTGAAGGTGTACAATCTCTGTGGCCCTTTTTCACAAATGATCAGTATTCTCATTGAAGGCCAGCTGGTCATCAGTAATTGTCCCCAGGTATTTATAACTGTCAACAAATACAGTTTCTGCGCTCTTAATCAGTATAGGTGACGAGGAATCAGGCATGCGTTTACAGACATCAGTTTTCATGTCTTTTGTGATGTTAAATTTTTAAATTCATATTTATACATCACTGAATAACATCCTCAACCACCGGGCCACGTCCAGTCTTCTCATCTTGTAGCAGACTAACATTCACTGTGTGTCATCTTGGCATTGACTACGAAAGAAAGGAGACACACAGCCCTGTGGTGAGCCAGTGGAAGAGAGAAGGGTCTGAGATAAAAAGTCATTCACCTTAACCAGCTGTGGCCTATCCATTCAAAAATCCATAATCCAGGCTGCCGAACTAGAACCAACATTAATTTACATTATTAAACAAACATGATTTATTAAACATATATTAAATATTTGTTGTACAGTGTATGGAAGCATATGGTTATGCGGGTCTACCAGCAATGGCTAAAATCCCAGTCTACAGGGAATTCTTCTCAGAATTGAGACAGGGAAGGCATCCACCAAAGCTGGCCCAACTGCACAATTCTATAATGCAAGAGTGTCTCAACATTGATGCCAATACAGTTTGACCTTTTTCATAGGGACAACAGATTCTTCACAGAACAAAATACATCTAAATACAGCATCAGTCACTTCATTTATATCTGAACAAGAATCCATAAAACGGACATCATCAGTCCAAACTGTCAGGGTCCGATGGAAACAGGACGCGAGCAGATGAGGCTTAGCACAGTTTAATAAGAAAAAGAGGGATAATCCAAAAAGCAGATACCGAAAAAGGTCAAAAACAATACAAACAGACCAAACGGGGCAAAGGCAAAAATCGAAGTCAAAAGACAGGCAAAAGAAACAGCAACGAAAGGTCATAAATGTAGACAAAGGTATGGTACGTACTGAAAACAGAAACGACACTTCACAATGTGAGAAACAAACAACACAGCTTAAATAGGAGGTGCAACAGGTGTTAGAATCAATACTCAGGCGAGGCTGATCTGTGGTTGGCTGCCGGTTGGGAGCGGGTAGTCACGTGATCGCTAGGTGGATCTTGGGAAATGGAGTTTGCGGGGTTGTTAACCCGTGGTGGGCTGGACAAAAGTGTGACACAAACCTTGACCATTTGGACTGTATTTTCTCTTTCTTCAAGAGCGGCCTGTATACTGAGACAAGTTGGATAGTATAATGGTCAAATGCACCTAATGGGGGTTTCCAGGACACTTTGTAGGCACATTTTATAGACCCATAACAAAGATCCAGGATTTTATTTCCTCTCGTTGGGTCATTGATGTATTGCTGAAGACCATTGCGAGTCTTCCTCACATTACAGTGATTAAATAAAATAAGTTTGGGCCACCTGGAGAAAGGATCTGAAGTTTCTGTGTGACTCTATAAATTGCGTCCACAGTATATTTGGCTTTTGGGTGAGTGTACACTACAGTTAGTGAGAGCCAGATAAAACGGACAGACTGACATAGATATAAGTTCAGTGTCCGCAGCACATATCCTCTCCCTGATGGACATATAACTGCACCAGCTTTGATTTATGTACAAACAGACCCCTCCACCCTGACATTTCCCTTTAGCACTAGCGTCTCTGTTCCAATGAAGAGTTTCCCCAAAGCCTGTCAGGGCTATATCCAAATCAGAATCTGTAGCCGTAAGCCAGGATTCCATAATGCCCATAACACAGCATTCCTATAATATGTAATATATAATCAGTCATGTCCTTAATGTTTGCTTGAAGTTGATGGTGAACAAGCTGCATTGAGAAATAAGGTACCCGAATCAGAAGGAAGTGTCTGATTGCAGTGCTGTTGGGAAGGAAGATAAAGGTTACCAGGAACAATAAATGATGATACATTTAGACTGATATGGGCAATATTTATTGAGCTACACATACAGAAGTAGTGTCTCTCAGTATGGTGTCGGGCCGCCATGTTTGCTAACNTGTCCTGTGATAATCCATCCCATGCAGCTTGAATATTCTCACACAGTTCCTGCAGATTTTGTGGTAGGGGTGGAGGTGGAGAGTGATGTGTGACAACAAACTGTTCATGTTGGCGCTGACCACGGTGCCTCCACACACAGATTGATTGGTCGTCTCCACCAAGACAAAAGTGGGACTCGCCACTGAACATGACCCACTACCATACTCCATGACCGTCTGGCATGACACCATTGCAGTCTTTGGCAACATTGACGTGGTGTTAAGGGCAGTCGTTGTAACGGTCTGTGTGCATGTAGTCCTGCGTCGTGCAGTCGACTGCCAATGGTGCTGGCACTAACGGGATGATTCATGGAGGGCATCACTGCTCACTGAATGTCCGCAATTGTGGCTGTTGGGTCAGTCACGGACAGCGATAAGGCCCGTCCTTGCTTACGTCACCTGTGCAGCCTAGCATGAAGCTTGAATCATTTGCAAGTCTCACAATGTCAAACCTACCCACCAAGTTTCATTCGTGTCGGTTGATTCCTTTTGGGTGCAACTACTTGTGCAACTTTTCTTTTGATTAGTGTATTTCAACAGAAGATCCCGTGAGTACTGAATCTGATTTGAACCTTGGTGTTCTTCCAGGCCCAGGGCTAAATAAACCATAATCCAAACAAGAACCACAGCAAAAAAATCCATTGTGCGTGTGATCAGTCCATAAAAACGTTACTGGAAAAATGCTGAATTATTTTCCTACATAAGGACCTTGTCACAGACATCACGGACTAGTGAGAGTGCAACACGTAGCCGCTGGAGCCCGACCCTCAGCCAAGTGTGCAGCCTCCAGCCTCGCCGTAAAGTTTCTTCCCGCCAGGCCCGTCACCAGTCCTCCCTGTGTTGATTCCACCGCACTGCGCAAGCCTTGCCCTCGAGCCTCACCAGGCCATCTTCCAGCAAGGCTCTGCTGATGAGCCTCATCGCACCATAAAATTCCTGCATAATCCGATCAGACTTTTAAATGATTACTTCAGGCTTTACATGCTGAATCACAGTAGTTGGAGATGGAAACGGAGGGTGCAGCCTTAGCAGATAAGCTGCTCTCATAATGAGCCAGCGCAGCTCACGAGTGATTTTACTCACACAAGTAGCCAAATGTAGATATGACCAGCGAGATACCTTACCCCAGTGACTCCCTGTTTAAACTCGCCCCTGCAACTCTGAAGGGGCTTGTTAATGAGCTGATAAGTTGAAATAGGTGTGTTGGGAGCAGAGAAAGCACTTATATGTGCAGGGCAGGGTGCCTCTAGGACCAGGGTTTTGCCTTACCCTATGCTGGTGCCTTTAAAAGTGGGGGCTCATCTGGGATCCGAACCTTTACAACGGATCACGCGTCCATTATCACAGAAAATCATAATTTCTACTGCCAATCAACAGGAACATGCCCTGTGTCAGGAACAAAGAACTCGGACCGACGTGAGCAGAGCTAAACA
This sequence comes from Semaprochilodus insignis, assembly GCA_034552555.1. Classification (NCBI taxonomy): domain Eukaryota; kingdom Metazoa; phylum Chordata; class Actinopteri; order Characiformes; family Prochilodontidae; genus Semaprochilodus; species Semaprochilodus insignis. Next base: position 34,348,008 of record CM067480.1, read on the forward strand.
GCAAGTTGGTTTTATTAAACAATCGGACGGTCGATGCAAACAGCAAAACACAAGACAACATAAAGGGAGAGGCGAGAACAGGGTCAGAGACAGGCAGAGGTCAGAACCAGAAATGGCAGTCAGCAAAGTAAACAAGTTTAGAGGGAGCGAGCTAGAGACTGAGTATGGGAGACAGGCAGAAGGGTCAAAGCCAGGAGAGACACAGCGATAAAGAGCCAGAGGGGAGAGATCCAAAGAGAAGAGGTCGAGGAACGAAACAGGTCAATACCAGGAAGCAGATAGAGAATAGAATGCTCAGAATTGCTAAACAGATGTTTGGGCAAAACCTTGCGATAAGGCGCTGATACTGAGGGGCTTATATATGGAAGTTGATTACTGACAGCTGGGGGGGTAGAACTCAGGTGACCTGGAGTGGATCTGATTGGACGGCTGGGGAGCGAAGCCCTCTGGGAGAGTGAGTCCGGGAGAGTGAAGGAACCGGGAAGACCCGGAAGCGTGACACCCTGTGAATAATATTGATGTTTGAGTGTCCTAGAAAGTCATGGTACAGATATCTGATTAACCGTGATGAAGGGAAAAAACAATGGTTCTGCTGCAGCTATGATGTCAAGCTTGTAACTATAGAAGAACCATGCTATATAAAACCAGCATCAAAAAGGTTCTATATAGAACTATATACAACATATTCTTCATCAGCCTAAAGAGCCATTTCACCATGCAAAGAATGGTTCTGCTATAGCTATGATGTCAAGCTTGTACCTATAGAAGAAAAACTGTCTGGTGCTATTTAAAAACAGTTTCGAAAAGGTTCTATGCAGAACTATAAACAACATATTATTCACCAACCTAAAGAACCATTTTACTATGCAAAGAACCCGCACCTGTGCTGAATTCGGTTCCCCTTCTTGAGAGTAGTGATGTTTGTGAATGAGTCAGCTCTTTGAGTCGGCCCTTTTAGGTGCACAATGGGAGACGCCTCTCAATGTAGAGCCAATTTTTCTTTTCTTTTTTTCCTTTTGTAAATAAGACAAATTAGAGTAGAGGAGCAGATCTGATGGCCCTGTAGCTGAGAGTCACAAGCTTCCCGGATTTCTGAGCCTCACGAGTGACTGGTTGATGGATTCGCCTGTGTTCGCCCATCTGTTTATCTTGTGACTGCACCTCAAAATTCATCCAATTAAGCTACTTAACCCCTGACCCAATTAAAATTCAATGCAATTTTAAGTAACAAACTTATATATAATATTAGAATATAAGGAAATGATGCTAATCCGGCTCCTACTGTTACCACACTGCCGGTTGAATAAACACTTTTATAAACTTCTGTCTTTTACTTCTCCTCACCGGCCACTATATGAGATCCACCTACCACATGCTGATATGAAATATGCCCTCTATTCATCACTGATCTGTTTCAGATCACAGGAACGCTGCTTACCAGATCTTATTTGTATGGTGAACCACTTTTAGCACAGCAGCGACACTGATATGTAAGAACATCTGAACAGATGAACACTCTTAAGTAATCCAACAGATGCACCTAGTGGGGAGAAATATATAAGCTGTTAATAGAAGACGAGAACAAATACTGTATTATATAAGGTTACTGATATTTCATAAGGGACTGTATGAGTTTGAACGTGGAATGGAGATCGGTTTACGTGGCCAAGTACAAATGCAAGTTCAGTCAGCTCATTAGAAACTGGGTGTTATAATCCATTTGCATCTTTTGTTATTCCTTCATTACATAACATTGTCATTAACGTGAGAAAAGAGGAGCTGCTAAAGTGAGACGCAGCTTTATGCATTGTACAGAGCAATGAGGGAGACGCTGGTCGGGCCTATATGTGTCTTGGATGTACTGTAATATAATGTCCTTCTTAATGAGCAATAGTCATAATTAGAGTTTTGAAATGTGGAGGAACAGATGGAAACAGTCTTCACTTAGAGGTGAGAAATAAAACTTTGTTTAATGTGATCTAGTGGCAGTTCAGCAGATTTCTGAAAATGTTCAGTCGAAAAGTAACAGAGTATATACTTGATCAGTATGCGTGGACCATGACCTTATATAGGGGGAGTCTTTGCAAAGGTAGGCCGCCCCCTAGGACCGCCCGTGAGCCGAGGACACCATGACAATACAAATTCGATACACTGTTGTGTTGATGTTTCATTAAATAGCTGTTACATTATTAAATAGCTGTTATTTGCACTTGTAGTGATTTTGTAGTGAGCAGTGATTTCATTGCAGCACCTACCTGGTCATGGTTATAACAGGCTATTCCATGTTGTTACATGATGACATAAGAGGAATGCGAACAAGGCAATTACCCGAATATCTGCTATTATGAAAAAGAGGTTCTTGGTATGACTTTCTAGGTATTGAGAGACAAAACAAAGTTATCCGAGTACAGCAGAACAACATAAAAAGAGGGAAGAAAGCTCAAGTTTGCTGCTTCACTCCCACAGCTAACTTTGTTTTGTCAGTCAGAGCTGCATAGGCTCAGCCAAGCGTATATATTCCTGGCGTTAATGTTAGTGTAGATAGCTGTATCAAAATGTTCTATGTTTCAAGCATATTGCAATGTTTGGGTATCAGGGCTTCAAGCGGATGCTCTGTTATTGAACAGAACCACTTCCTACAGCTGGTGAGCCAGCTGGAAACATAACATAGCCCCACACTTTCAAGGAGAGCTGTCCTGGTGACCTTGCAGAGTCCAAGCAGAGTCCCTGGGGTGCAGCCCAGGCCGGTGGCACCTGCTCAAAGCATTGTCGGAGGTCTGTAGTCAACCAGCATCTGTCTTTCTCCATCCAACCAGCCTTGGTCGTCTGCAGCATTTCCTCTGGAACTCGTAGTAGCACCATTCCTCTCCAGACCGCTTGGGGTAAGGGGTGCTATGCCATCTCCTGAAGCCAATGTGACGTTGGTGAAGGAAAACATGTTTGATACACAGCACAAAGGGAGAACTGCTGCTCAGCACTTCAACAGCTAGAGGGATGATAAGTTATTTTTTAAAACAAGCAAAACTTTCTAGTGGGGTAATTATATTTAATACACTGAATTGAGCTTTAAAGTTACAATCTTGTACTATTTCTTGCAACAATCTCAAAATCTAAAAAATATTGGAGGTATTGACTAATTTTAAGAAGATTCCACTTGCAAAGACGTAATTTTTGCAGTGTAGACATCTAAATTCAACATCGGCATTCCACGAGCCCCATGTCTGTCTTTTGTCTAGGGGCCCAGAATCTAAATCTGACTATGGCCATTGTACACTTGTTGTATTCCTGAATGTTATTTTCCTTCATTTGAATAACCTGTGCCAGACCTTGAGTTGGGGGTCGTGAATGTCATGAAAGAAGGGACAAACCTTGCTCTAATGCTAATAGGATTTCTAGTAGCATTCTAACATTGTTAAGGTAACAGCAATTCACAATAACCTTTTTTTGGCTGTTCTAGAATAAATGCATACATGTGAAGCTTGTAAAAACATTCCATATTTATCAGAAGGTTGTAACAGACATTGCTGCATGCACTCATCATCTAAAGAATAGTTGCACGTATAGCTGCACCCAGAAGGAATGAGTCCATGAGTCATCCTGTTAGCGCCAGCACCATTGGCGGACGGTTGGACGATGCAGGACTACATGCACACATCGTGAAGACGACTGCCCTTAACACCACATCAGCGTCACCAAAGACTGCGATGGTGTCGTGCCAGAGTGTCATGGAGTGACTCAGAATAGCAGTGGGTCATCTTCAGTGACGAGTCCCGCTTTTGTTTTGGTGGAGATGACCAACAAATCTGTGTGTGGAGGCACCGTGGTCAGCGCCAAGATGAACAGTTTGTTGTCAAGTCCAGAAGGCCTGGCGTCACTCCACCTCCACCCCTACTGCACCATCTGCAGGAACTATGTGAGAATATTCAAGCTGCATGGGATGGATTATCACAGGACACCATTAGGTACCTCTACAACTCCATGCTGAGACGTCTGGCATGTTGTGTTAGCAAACATGATGGCCTGACGTCATACTGAGAGACACTACTTCTGTATGTGTAGCTCAACAAATATTCATATCAGTCTAAATTTATGATCATTTATTGTTCCTGGTGACTTTTATCTTCCATCCCAATAGCACTGCAATCCCACACTTCCTTCTGGGTGCAGCTGTTCTTTTGACGATAAGCGTATTTTACCCAGAATGCTGCAGTTTTACAGTGAGTTCTTCCTCAGTAAAGAGTCCTGACACGGCGCTGCAGCTGCTACTGTGTTCTGTTTCTGACAGCTCCCCGACTCCAGCATGTATTTCACAGGCAGTAAAGTATCTAGGACTTCCAGAAGGCTCAGAGTGATGCTGCTTTCTCACTAAATTGCTCTCATCCATTGTAAATCAAAATGACTGATAGATTCCCCTGTCACTCTCTAATTATGTTGGAGATTAAGCTGACACTGAGAGAGCTCACTTGGCTGTACCTCTGGAATTTTTCCATTACTCTTTCAAGACTTTCATCCTTTTGTTTCCAACTATAACTTAACACTGTAACAAGAGTATTAGTGCAAAACAGAGTTTAACACTGCAAATAAAAAAGATGTATTCTTTATCAACATCCAAAATCACATGGCCTCGAGGGTTCCCCATTGACTAAACATAGCAGTCAATCCCAGCCATCAGTAGGAAATCAGAGCTAAGAGCTGTGCATAATTGCTGTATTGTGAGTGATGGGCTTAAACTGCAGAGGGAAAAAAAACTATCACCTTAAAAAATAGCACCTAAAATGTGCACATCTTTATCCAAATTGGCAGAAAAGCATGAACCCCTATGTGTGAATTCGTCGCTGGTTGTGAACGTAGAGACGGCGGCAGCCTGAATGAAAGTGGATTATGTTCGTGTGAAGAGTTGCGGGGGGGCATGTAGACAGGGTTATTTCAGACTAAGCCTTGAGGAGAAAAGCAAAGACAAACCTTTCGATTCACCAAACACAACAGCTGACAATTCCACGACTGCTAATGTACTCCGCACTCCTGCCCTTCATTGGGTGATCTTGGAAATCACTGATGTCTTTCTATGTGTGGTTTGCTAGAGTGTAGCACGGGTTCAGTAAAAGTCAGTGAACACAACATCTTCATACACAACAAAACTCAATCCGGACCTGATTTAGACGTATGCTAATACTTAACATTAAGTGTTGACTAACTAATATGAAGTAATGCATTAGTTAACATGAAGTAATACATTAACAATGGTTACAGTGCTTAATTAATGTTAAGTAAACATGTAACATGTAACAACTACTAATGCAATACTTCATATTAGTTAGTCAACGCTTAATGTACAGTGTTACCAGATGTCCTAAAGCACTGTGAGAGTATAGTCTTCCTAAATGGTTCCTGGATTGGCTGGATTGGACAGTTGTAGGGAAAGTGTTAACTGGTGTACTTACTGGTACAGTCTAAACTCTAAAACATGTGGATGTTCTTTAGACTTTAAAAAAGTTCTTACATTTTTTTTACACTAGTACAGAATAAAGGCTTCAATAATCACCCACTGAAAGGTCATATTACACTTTCATACGCAAAAGCATAGAACAATGGTTCCCAACCAGACGGTCTACATTTTGGCTGCAACTAGACTAATTACAAATTGGGATAAAAAGGACAAATGTGGACCATTTCCGGGCCCTGAAG